>BDSI01000692.1:0-21075 GCA_003117195.1 Eudorina sp. 2006-703-Eu-15
GTACGTTGACCAGAGAACAACGCCGCCAGTTCTGGATGGAGCATCAACGACCGTGCACGCCTTTGGACTGCAAGCGCCTCTTCTCCTACCGACAACGTCTGCCTTACGGGCTGGGATATGCAAGTTAACACAGCTGACCGGCAATCTTATCCGTTCGCGCCTCGCTGTGATCGTGGATGGGATGCTGGGCTGGTGCAAAGCATCTTTTTAACGCCAGACCCGCAAAACCGTATTGCCGCAAACTTCCGTACGCCACTTTTCCGAATCCATGTGGAGAGCAAGGGTCAACGATACTGTCTGCAGGCCGTTGGGATGCGCCTGCCTGCAGAGTTCAGGCCTGCAGCATTCCCTTGATGTCGCAGCTGTGGTTCGTCCCACGATCTGTGCTCCCAGTGACACCTGGTGGCGGTAGCGGGAGCGGTGGGAGCAATCTGATTGGTAAGGTTCATGCATCTGGGGTTGGGATTTAAGAAAGGATATATAGAAGCATATGGAACGAAAGAGAGCGAGGTTAGTTGTTAGGGAGAGGGCTGATGCTAATATATCATAAACACATGGATGTTCAGCTTAAGCGATCCTCGCACTGTCTACTGGAGTTCAACCATACTATTTGCTTGGTATTGATGCACAGCTAATCCTCATGAATTGCACATCTATGCAGGTGAGGTAGCGGCAGCGGCAGCGGCAGCGGCAGCGCAGCGGCAGCATCGCCTTATGGGGGCAGTGCGGTGGAAAGGGCAACACCGGCCAGGGCACCTGCGGGCGGTCTGGTTCCGGCCCTTGTGTGGATGCAGCGTGGCAGTCACCCAGCTGCCGTGCTGATAGCGTGTGCAGGCGCAGCAACGAGTGGTGGTGGCAGTGCGAACCTGGCTCATCGTCAGGTGGATAGGTTGGAACATGTGCGAGAGGGACCAATTTCATCTTTGCCGCAGCCTTTACTTAGAGTATGACTGCGACTCTTGCGTTTCATGTTAGGGGACACGATGAGGACTCTTATCATGCAAGGGGAACGGTTTTCAGATGATTAGGAAGCGTGACCACATGACTAGAATGCGGGGTGAGGGTATTGACCCTCTTGCGTTCCAAGAGGTAGTAGGATGGCGAGGGGGGTATTATTAGGACTCTTGTGTGCGTACATGGAACCGGTTCTGCCACCCGTTGCTAGCCGTACAGTCTAAACGTCTACTGTCATAAAGATCCGCCGATGCCCGTAGCGGTTCCATCATCGGCCACTCCTTGCAAGTGTCAGGGTCAATTTCCGCAACCGTCAGGGTCGGCAAATCGGTAGCGACCGGAAGGCGGGAAGAGGACCCCCCCTGTATTCATTAAACCCTAGGTCACAGGCACGCCGGCATGGCACGTGACTTTGCTTGATTGACACGGCTCAGCAGAGGTTCTCACTGGCCCAAGGGTTAAGTTACTTGCAACAGAAAACGAAGCTTGGCACATGGCGGCATAGCACGAATACGTACATCACGCACGTTGGTTTACTGACGAAGACATTTGTTTTCTTCTTCGCAGGTGGTGGTAGCAGCAGCGCAGCATCGCCTTATGGGGGCAGTGCGGTGGAAAGGGCAACACCGGCCAGGGCACCTGCGGGCGGTCTGGTTCCGGCCCTTGTGTGGATGCAGCGTGGCAGTCACCCAGCTGCCGTGCTGGTAGCGTGTGCAGGCGCAGCAACGAGTGGTGGTGGCAGTGCGAACCTGCATCAGGATGATGCGTCTACCTATCATCGCTCCCTCATCTACGATACATAGAGTAATGGGTTGGCAGTAGTACATCAGGCTTCCGTGCGTCACTCAGCGTCACTTGTGTTGTAATGCTGTTTCAGCAGAATATTAGAGCACTCATTTGAGTGCGCTGTCGAACGCGCGCACGGCGGACATGGAGCAGCAGGCAACAACGTATTACTGGCAGCGAGCGAGGTGTCTCTTTAATGAATCTACTGTAACATCCTTAATAATCATCCGCTGTCATCCAGTGTGACAGTGCGTCATCAGCATGCACTTTGGCAATTCTGTTGGAAAGTACCGTGAAAGCAAGGGCGCCATCATCCCCTATTGAAAGCTAGATAGGGCGTTTGATTGGAGGGGATCTCAATGTTTTATCGTAATGTTTGTAATTGTGCCCTCAGGGGTCGCCGTATTATATGTCCGACATACATGGGAGCGATGAGTTTGATAATTAATACTGTTTTGTATCTACGTTTGTAGTAAAACTAAAGGCTTTGTCCTTGCCTCTGGACGTTAGATAGATCACCGACGAGCGGGTCGCTGGTTAGTTTCTATATGGGAACGAGGTATGGGATGATTAATTGTAAGGTTGCAGTCTCGAGACCTTGTCCTCGTACGACTCTTTAGTCTCTTGAAGTTCGCTTATGCATAGCACAGGCATCATCAGGTCATCAGCAGGCAGCAGGTAGGAGGATGAAGCTGACATATGAGAAAATGGTCTGACAAGTAGGGGGTCGGCTTCCTTGAAGCCCTGCCTAGCTAAAATCCTTACATGCCGCGCCGACGGTGCTTTACAACGAACACTGTGTTACCGCGCAAGAGTGTGAGAGAGTGAAAGAGTTCCATTCAGGGTGTCGTTGATGTTGTAGGTGGATCAACGTGCAAAGCTCAAACCGGTAGATGGCCCCGAAACCAACCTGCAGTACGCGCCGCGAGGAGGGTATGACAGACGGTCGCATCTGTCAGTTGAGGGGGGGTACCTGGCCGGCATCTACTTTTTATTTTCACCTAAATACTGATTTTTGGGTAGCTACCATTTTGGGTAGCTACCCTTTTGGTAGCTACCATTTTGCGCGGCGGTCCCACGCCGCAACCCCCCTTCGGACACCCTCTGGAGCGGGCCTGACGGAGCGCGCCGAGGAGATCACCCCCGCCCTCTCCGAGTATCAGTCGGCCGTGGTTTTCGAGGTTGACCCTGACCTAAACCTAAACCCTAAACCCTACAAGCAGATGGGGAAGTAGGTGGGGGGGCAGGCTCTACCAGGTCTTGCTGTCGAGCGAGGAACATGGCTTTGGATGAGCGGGTGCGGGGCATCCTTGGCGGGCTGCTGGCTGGGTGGATGTCGGCTGGTCAGGGCAGTGGAGCAGCGGTACGGCACAGTGCAGTACGGTGCGGTGAGTCAGGTGCGCGTAGGTGCGCTCCGATGCTGACCAGTCCGATCATCGTCTCCATTTCTTGGACACATACAGAGGTTACCGCGAATCGGGCCAACATAGATGTCGCTGCGCCGTGCTGTATCACCCGTGCAACTGTCGCTCTATCTTTTGGTGTTTGGTACACCGAGGCGATTAGGTTTTACAATTGAGTAGCGGCGAATGTATTCAGCCGCTGAGAGAGACAAAGAGAGAGAGAGAGAGAGAGAGAGAGAGAGAGAGAGAGAGAGAGAGAGAGAGAGAGAGAGAGAGAGAGAGAGAGAGAGAGAGAGAGAGAGAGAGAGAGAGAGAGAGAGAGAGAGAGAGAGAGAGAGAGAGAGAGAGAGAGAGAGAGAGAGAGAGAGAGAGAGAGAGAGAGAGAGAGAGAGAGAGAGAGAGAGAGAGAGAGAGAGAGAGAGAGAGAGAGAGAGAGAGAGAGAGAGAGAGAGAGAGAGAGAGAGAGAGAGAGAGAGAGAGAGAGAGAGAGAGAGAGAGAGAGAGAGAGAGAGAGAGAGAGAGAGAGAGAGAGAGAGAGAGAGAGAGAGAGAGAGAGAGAGAGAGAGAGAGAGAGAGAGAGAGAGAGAGAGAGAGAGAGAGAGAGAGAGAGAGAGAGAGAGAGAGAGAGAGAGAGAGAGAGAGAGAGAGAGAGAGAGAGAGAGAGAGAGAGAGAGAGAGAGAGAGAGAGAGAGAGAGAGTTTGGTTCGTTTGCACCGTGCACTGCCGAGGAACGTCCCTGCATTTCTTGAGTGTTGCTTGATCGTGTCATGTGAGTTTGTGGCGGCGTGCGTGCGGCGGTGCCATAAATTAGTCATCGTGTGTTGACGGACGGCCTGCCGTACGTACCGTGGGGATGTGTGTGTTGGGGCTGCACATTGTGGCCCCCAGCTGCCTCACGACGGACGGACGGACGGACGGACGGACGGACGGACGGACGGACGGACGGACGGACGGACGGACGGACGGACGGACGACGGACGACGGACGGACGGACGGACGGACGGACGGACGGACGGACGGACGGACGGACGGACGGACGGACGGACGACGGACGGACGGACGGACGGACGGACGGACGGACGGACGGACGGACGGACGGACGGACGGACGGACGGACGGACGGACGGACGGACGGACGGACGGACGGACGGACGGACGGACGGACGGACGGACGGACGGACGGACGGACGGACGGACGGACGGACGGACGGACGGACGGACGGACGGACGGACGGACGGACGGACGGACGGACGGACGGACGGACGGGACGGGACGGACGGACGGACGGACGGACGGACGGACGGACGGACGGACGGACGGGACGGACGGACGGACGGACGGACGGACGGACGGACGGACGGACGGACGGACGGACGGACGGACGGACGGACGGACGGACGGACGGACGGACGGACGGACGGACGGACGGACGGACGGACGGACGGGACGGACGGACGGACGGACGGACGGACGGACGGACGGACGGACGGACGACGACGGACGGACGGACGGACGGACGGACGGACGGACGGACGGACGGACGGACGGACGACGGACGGACGGACGGACGGACGGACGGACGGACGGACGGACGGACGGACGGACGGACGGACGGACGGACGGACGGACGGACGGACGGACGGACGGACGGACGGACGGACGGACGGACGGACGGACGGACGACGGACGGACGGACGGACGGACGGACGGACGGACGGACGGACGGACGGACGGACGGACGGACGGACGGACGGACGGACGGACGGACGGACGGACGGACGGACGGACGGACGGACGGACGGACGGACGGACGGACGGACGGACGGACGGACGGACGGACGGACGGACGGACGGACGGACGGACGGACGGACGGACGGACGGACGGACGGACGGACGGACGGACGGACGGACGGACGGACGGACGGACGGACGGACGGACGGACGGACGGACGGACGGACGGACGGACGGACGGACGGACGGACGGACGGACGGACGGACGGACGGACGGACGGACGGACGGACGGACGGACGGACGGACGGACGGACGGACGGACGGACGGACGGACGGACGGACGGACGGACGGACGGACGGACGGACGGACGGACGGACGGACGGACGGACGGACGGACGGACGGACGGACGGACGGACGGACGGACGGACGGACGGACGGACGGACGGACGGACGGACGGGACGGACGGACGGACGGACGGACGGACGGACGACGGACGGACGGACGGACGGACGGACGGACGGACGGACGGACGGACGGACGGACGGACGGACGGACGGACGGACGGACGGACGGACGGACGGACGGACGGACGGACGGACGGACGGACGGACGGACGGACGGACGGACGGACGGACGGACGGACGGACGGACGGACGGACGGACGGACGGACGGACGGACGGACGGACGGACGGACGGACGGACGGACGGACGGACGGACGGACGGACGGACGGACGGACGGACGACGGACGGACGGACGGACGGACGGACGGACGGACGGACGGACGGACGGACGGACGGACGGACGGACGGACGGACGGACGGACGGACGGACGGACGGACGGACGGACGGACGGACGGACGGACGGACGGACGGACGGACGGACGGACGGACGGACGGACGGACGGACGGACGGACTTCTGTTGGTTCATGTGATTATGTCGGCCGGCCTCTGTACATCGGGGGCTTCTAGCCATTGACTGCATAGGAAGGGCAACTTGACACAGGGCCAGCCAAGCACGGGTGGGCAACGCTACGTGGTGGGAGGATGAGATAAGGAAGCAAGGCGCTGATGGACCGTCGTCCC
The DNA here is from genome assembly GCA_003117195.1 of Eudorina sp. 2006-703-Eu-15. NCBI lineage: Eukaryota > Viridiplantae > Chlorophyta > Chlorophyceae > Chlamydomonadales > Volvocaceae > Eudorina > Eudorina sp. 2006-703-Eu-15. The sequence continues at coordinate 5,969 of BDSI01000692.1, forward strand.
TGGACCGACCCTGGGCTTGAGCGAAGGTACCGACCAAAGACGGGTTACGAGGGTTCCAATGAGAGCCTCAACAACGCGGGGGAATGGGGCACGTGGGGGAGAGAGCGAGAGAGGAGCGCGAGCTGCTGCGGTTTATGATGAATCAGCTCTGGTGAGTGAGACGTTCATCTATTTGTGTGTGGCTGTGTTTGTGGGGGGGTGTGATAGTGTGTGTAGCAGTAGTAGCCGTTGGTGTGTATCGCTCGTTCATTGGCGCGGGGTGAGTGAGGCCTTCGGGGCCAGGTCCGAGGTTCGGCTGGCGCGGCCGTCATCTATCGAGCCAATGGCCCCGCCTCACATTGTTTTTCTTACAAGTACTGCCATACGTGAGCTGAAAGGGCAAGCGGATGTCCTCAGTATAGTACTACACGCAATGTACGGCACGTCTACGAGTATTTGAGTAGTATGTAGGCAGCTGCTGATTCTTTCGTTTGTTTGAGACCCCTGATTTGGGTGTGGTCGTAACTATTTCCATTGTTTCAGCGTGCGTGTTTCTTAGCAGCGTTAACGTCGCGCATCGTTTTAGTTGTCAGCAGAGCAGCATGAGGGCACTGGGCAGGCTTTCCTGCAGCCGGCGCAGATGGCGGGTGGTGGTCCCGCGTGTGTGTGGCATCGGGGTGTGTCGTACGTTACGTACGGCAAGCAAGGCAGGGTCACGATCTTGCTTTTGTCGGCCTTCAAATGAACGGTGTATGCAGAATTCCATGCATTCACGGGCCGCGCGAGCGGTATTATCATTAATGATGTTACAATGGACCCCCCGGGTGACAGCCATACTTCCTCAACACACACTGCATGAACAAAACCCCGCCACCATGGCGCATCGGACAGGCTTGCTTCACAAGTGCACCCAAACACGCCGAAAAGGCGACGCGACCGGCTGCTGGCGCCAAGCCTCTCAACCCCCTCGTACGTCGTCGTCGCATGGCGGCGGTACGTATACCTTGTATCACGAACAAATACAATAAACAGACGTGTGTTGAGATTCGTTGCTGTCGCGTTGTATTTGTACTAGGCATAAAAATCAACGGCGCAGGACGGCGCAAATCAGCTGAAAACATGGAAGTGATATCTGCCATCTTTAGTGTGAAGCAAGGTCATTGGCAGCTTTATGTCATGTGGCTCATGGAGGACCCTGATTGATTGTGGACCTAAGGCATGGAACGTTTATTTATACATAAAAAGCGATCTATGTACCGTTTGGATACAAGAGAATGGCGGTTTGCGCTCCAGGAAAGAAGCCGAGCGAGCGAGTTGTATGTGAGCATGATCAAGCACCGGCCGGCGGCCGGTAATGATTCGTGCGTCGGCGTGAGCATGCTCATGACCGGCGGGCCGGTTGCCTGCCCTTTTACTGGCTGGCTCGGTCAATGGAGCGAGACCGAGGTGCTTTTGCCAGCTACGCTTTGCCAGCTAAACCAAACATACCTTGCAACGAACAATTGAGGACATTCAATTTAACAAACCTTGACGTTTTTGCCGTCATTACGTAGCCACTCACTCACTCACGCACGCACGCACGCACGCACGGCAGAGGCATACCTATGGCCCATGGGGGAGGGGACGACCGCCGAACGCGCATCGCGCTGGGGCCCAGCAGCCCCAAAATAAAAGTATGCCTCTACTTGCGCCCCTGGTCAAATGTACAAGTAAAGAAACCTTATCTGCCATGCCTGCTGCGTGCCCCCGCCGATCGAGTAGTGTCGCGACGCCCCGAGTAGTCGAACTACGGAAGACTCCGTCCCGGCACTGTCCGGCCCACAGGTTATGTATACATGAAATACATATACCGATTTATTCTAACTACTTAGCAATTAATAAGGGCGGAACCAGCCACTTGATCCGGAACAGCAAGAAAATGTACCTATCAGAACGTTGCTTGAAGGGGCAACTGTATAAACTGTACGCACGGGCGACCGTATGTATTAGGAAGGTCCCCATCCAAATGCTGCACCGGTTATCCCAAGGCTATTCCGTCGATTGAAAAACATACTTCTTGTTAATATTGCAATCTGCCGCCGTCTTCGTTCGGGTTTCTCTTGATCGAACTTCTCATCCACGCACCCCTGTCTTACGAGGAACCTACCATAGGCTTCCGCAAAGCATTGGAGGATCTACCGGAACGTCATGCAGGCAGGATTCTACGAACGCTTGACGGACTAGACGGGCGGCAAGCGAATATAAAGTCTTGCTCAGGGGCAGATATATACCCACGCCGGAGTGCATATCAACACCGCCACTGGCTTGATATAAGCACTTGTCGTGTAAGTACTGGTGTGCAGTGTTACTATAATCGTGCATAGTCTGCTGGGAACTTGGCAGAGGCGGGCCGCCAGTAAGCAATGATTTTTAGGCCTATAGGCTACTAGTAGCTACTTCATCGGCCCTATCGCTCGCCTTGACGATGGCATGATTCAGGAGATGGCAGCACCTGGCACCACCTGTACAGTTTGGAACGAAGACGGATGACACCTTGCGTTAGTTTTGCAATTCCGCAGGCGGCCAAGATTTTCGTCGTGGAAAGTGACCTGACACCATCACAATTTCTACGTAAGCCAAGCGCGATGACGATTCGGATATCATCATGCGCGTTGGGTTTGGAAGGCGGACAAGTTCTACGCGGCCTGCTGATGCTCCTGCTGCTTGTGACGGGTTCCAGCACTGGCTGGGGCGCTGGTGGGGCGCGTGCGTCGATGAATGCATCGGCAGTAAAAGTTATAAACAAATCGATTCATGGATTTCTGCTGCTTCTGCCTTGATACATACTCAGTCGCTCTCTCATGGTGCGGGCGGTCTACGTAGTTGTTTGGTCGCTGCTGCTTGATCGCTCAGGGAAGCAAGCCCCGGTCGAAAAGATGCACTAGTCCAAATGCATGATAGCGAGCGGTGCCCATCCACTGTAATGCGCGGGATGAACTTGGTACCGCCTAGCTAGGACCTGCATACCCGGTTGGGCGCACAACATCGCATCGGTCAGCTACGGCTTGCAGCATGCGTGCGTGGCACTAATAAACAGCTTCTTAACACTTTGTGGAAACACTTGTCTACGGACGTACGTATGTAGCAGATCACGATAGGTTATGTATGATTCGTTATTGTGGCTGTTACAGCGGACCCTGCGGCGGGTCATCGATCATTGACGGCCGACGGAAGCTTCCTCACCACAGCAGGTTCGATATTACGCATGTCTGTACCGTCTTTGATATATAGCGCGCATGCAAGTAAGCGAACATACAGCATCTGCAGACAAAACCCGGTGCCTGGCCTCATCACAGATACAACGCACATGCAGGCGTCAGCTCAGGGCAATCAAGACTGCTGCAAAGTAGTAGTGGTGCACCGATCGTGACGGAGGTCTTTTCTGCCGGCATAGGAGCCGCGGTCGATCAGGTACGTAAGGGAGCGAGTGCCGACTTGATAGATGTGAACCTACTTACATAGCTATCGGTATCATGATGCATGGCTGCCGTAACTTATAAACCCTAAAGCGAGTATGCTCGCGGACGACACTTTCAATGTTGATTGGACTAGTAGTATAGAAGCATTCCGTTTGTTCGACCACGCCGCTCTTTGTGCTATGTACGTGATATCTGTCGCCGTGACTCTCACTGTTGCCCTGCCGTACCTGCCGACGGTGGCGACTGCCGTGCCCTCTCGCTCAGATCACACGAGTGTTGCAAGACCAAGGTGCAAGATCACAAATCCGTTCCGCTGGTTTCAGCGGCTTCGCACTCTCTTCTCGTGATTACGTTAACCCATCGTGGTGTATATGGTTTTGGAATTTCGGCCGGTGGGAATGTGATGCGGCACTCTCTGACGTGTACGTTGACCCAGAGAACAACGCCGCCAGTTCTGGATGGAGCATCAACGACCGTGCACGCCTTTGGACTGCAAGCGCCTCTTCTCCTACCGACAACGTCTGCCTTACGGGCTGGGATATGCAAGTTAACACAGCTGACCGGCAATCTTATCCCGTTCGCGGCCGCTCGCTGTGATCGTGGATGGGATGCTGGGCTGGTGCAAAGCATCTTTTTAACGCCAGACCCGCAAAACCGTATTGCCGCAAACTTCCGTACGCCACTTTTCCGAATCCATGTGGAGAGCAAGGGTCAACGATACTGTCTGCAGGCCGTTGGGATGCGCCTGCTTGCAGAGTTCAGGCCCTGCAGCATTCCCTTGATGTCGCAGCTGTGGTTCGTCCCACGATCTGTGCTCCCAGTGACACCTGGTGGCGGTAGCGGGAGCGGTGGGAGCAATCTGATTGGTAAGGTTCATGCATCTGGGGTTGGGATTTAAGAAAGGATATATAGAAGCATATGGAACGAAAGAGAGCGAGGTTAGTTGTTAGGGAGAGGGCTGATGCTAATATATCATGAACACATGGATGTTCAGCTTAAGCGATCCTCGCACTGTCTACTGGAGTTCAACCCATACTATTTGCTTGGTATTGATGCACAGCTAATCCTCATGAATTGCACATCTATGCAGGTGGAGGTAGCGGCAGCGGCAGCGGCAGCGGCAGCGGCAGCATCGCCTTATGGGGGCAGTGCGGTGGAAAGGGCAACACCGGCCAGGGCACCTGCGGGCGGTCTGGTTCCGGCCCTTGTGTGGATGCAGCGTGGCAGTCACCCAGCTGCCGTGCTGATAGCGTGTGCAGGCGCAGCAACGAGTGGTGGTGGCAGTGCGAACCTGGCTCATCGTCAGGTGGATAGGTTGGAACATGTGCGAGAGGGACCAATTTCATCTTTGCCGCAGCCTTTACTTAGAGTATGACTGCGACTCTTGCGTTTCATGTTAGGGGACACGATGAGGACTCTTATCATGCAAGGGGAACCGGTTTTCAGATGATTAGGAAGCGTGACCACATGACTAGAATGCGGGGTGAGGGTATTGACCCTCTTGCGTTCCAAGAGGTAGTAGGATGGCGAGGGGGGTATTATTAGGACTCTTGTGTGCGTACATGGAACCGGTTCTGCCACCCGTTGCTAGCCGTACAGTCTAAACGTCTACTGTCATAAAGATCCGCCGATGCCCCGTAGCGGTTCCATCATCGGCCACTCCTTGCAAGTGTCAGGGTCAATTTCCCGCAACCGTCAGGGTCGGCAAATCGGTAGCGACCGGAAGGCGGGAAGAGGACCCCCCCTGTATTCATTAAACCCCTAGGTCACAGGCACGCCGGCATGGCACGTGACTTTGCTTGATTGACACGGCTCAGCAGAGGTTTCTCACTGGCCCAAGGGTTAAGTTACTTGCAACAGAAAACGAAGCTTGGCACATGGCGGGCATAGCACGAATACGTACATCACGCACGTTGGTTTACTGACGAAGACATTTGTTTTCTTCTTCGCAGGTGGTGGTAGCAGCAGCGGCAGCATCGCCTTATGGGGGCAGTGCGGTGGAAAGGGCAACACCGGCCAGGGCACCTGCGGGCGGTCTGGTTCCGGCCCTTGTGTGGATGCAGCGTGGCAGTCACCCAGCTGCCGTGCTGGTAGCGTGTGCAGGCGCAGCAACGAGTGGTGGTGGCAGTGCGAACCTGCATCAGGATGATGCGTCTACCTATCATCGCTCCCTCATCTACGATACATAGAGTAATGGGTTGGCAGTAGTACATCAGGCTTCCGTGCGTCACTCAGCGTCACTTGTGTTGTAATGCTGTTCAGCAGAATATTAGAGGCACTCATTTGAGTGCGCTGTCGAACGCGCGCACGGCGGACATGGAGCAGCAGGCAACAACGTATTACTGGCAGCGAGCGAGGTGTCTCTTTAATGAATCTACTGTAACATCCTTAATAATCATCCGCTGTCATCCAGTGTGACAGTGCGTCATCAGCATGCACTTTGGCAATTCTGTTGGAAAGTACCGTGAAAGCAAGGGCGCCATCATCCCCTATTGAAAGCTAGATAGGGCGTTTGATTGGAGGGCGGATCTCAATGTTTTATCGTAATGTTTGTAATTGTGCCCTCAGGGGTCGCCGTATTATATGTCCGACATACATGGGAGCGATGAGTTGATAATTAATACTGTTTGTATCTACGTTTGTAGTAAAACTAAGGCTTTGTCCTTGCCTCTGGACGTTAGATAGATCACCGACGAGCGGGTCGCTGGGTAGTTTCTATATGGGAACGAGGTATGGGATGATTAATTGTAAGGTTGCAGTCTTCGAGACCTTGTCCTCGTACGACTCTTTAGTCTCTTGAAGTTCGCTTATGCATAGCACAGGTCATCATCAGGTCATCAGCAGGCAGCAGGTAGGGAGGATGAAGCTGACATATGAGAAAATGGTCTGACAAGTAGGGGGTCGGCTTCCTTGAAGCCCCTGCCTAGCTAAAATCCTTACATGCCGCGCCGACGGGTGCTTTACAACGAACACTGTGTTACCGCGCAAGAGTGTGAGAGAGTGAAAGAGTTCCATTCAGGGTGTCGTTGATGTTGTAGGTGGATCAACGTGCAAAGCTCAAACCGGTAGATGGCCCCGAAACCAACCTGCAGTACGCGCCGCGAGGAGGGTATGACAGACGGTCGCATCTGTCAGTTGAGGGGGGTACCTGGCCGGCATCTACTTTTTATTTTCACCTAAATACTGATTTTTGGGTAGCTACCATTTTGGGTAGCTACCCTTTTGGGTAGCTACCATTTTGCGCGGCGGTCCCACGCCGCAACCCCCCCTTCGGACACCCTCTGGAGCGGGCCTGACAGAGCGCGCCGAGGAGATCACCCCCGCCCTCTCCGAGTATCAGTCGGCCGTGGGTTTTCGAGGTTGACCCTGACCTAAACCCTAAACCCTAAACCCTACAAGCAGATGGGGAAGTAGGTGGGGGGGCAGGCTCTACCAGGTCTTGCTGCCGAGCGAGGAACATGGCAGTGGAGCAGCGGTACGGCACAGTGCAGAGAGAGAGAGAGAGAGAGAGAGAGAGAGAGAGAGAGAGAGAGAGAGAGAGAGAGGAGAGAGAGAGAGAGAGAGAGAGAGAGAGAGAGAGAGAGAGAGAGAGAGAGAGAGAGAGAGAGAGAGAGAGAAGAGAGAGAGAGAGAGAGAGAGAGAGAGAGAGAGAGAGAGAGAGAGAGAGAGAGAGAGAGAGAGAGAGAGAGAGAAGAGAGAGAGAGAGAGAGAGAGAGAGAGAGAGAGAGAGAGAGAGAGAGAGAGAGAGAGAGAGAGAGAGAGGATTGGTTCGTTTGCACCGTGCACTGCCGAGGAACGTCCCTGCATTTCTTGAGTGTTGCTTGATCGTGTCATGTGAGTTTGTGGCGGCGTGCGTGCGGCGGTGCCATAAATTAGTCATCGTGTGTTGACGGACGGCCTGCCGTACGTACCGTGGGGATGTGTGTGTTGGGGCTGCACATTGTGGCCCCCCAGCTGCCTCACGACGCGGACGGACGGACGGACGGACGGACGGACGGACGGACGGACGGACGGACGGACGGACGGACGGACGACGGACGGACGGACGGACGGACGGACGGACGGACGGACGGACGGACGGACGGACGGACGCGGACGGACGGACGGACGACGGACGGACGGACGGACGGACGGACGGACGGACGGACGGACGGACGGGACGGACGGACGGACGGACGGACGGACGACGGACGGACGGACGGACGGACGGACGGACGGACGGACGACGGACGGACGGACGGACGGACGGACGGACGGACGGACGGACGGACGGACGACGGACGGACGGACGGACGGACGGACGGACGGACGGACGGACGGACGACGGACGGACGGACGGACGGACGGACGGACGGACGGACGGACGGACGGACGGACGGACGGACGGACGGACGGACGGACGGACGGACGGACGACGGACGGACGGACGGACGGACGGACGGACGGACGGACGGACGGACGGACGGACGGACGGACGGACGGACGGACGGACGGACGGACGGACGGACGGACGGACGGACGGACGGACGGACGGACGGACGGACGGACGGACGGACGGACGAGCGGACGGACGGACGACGGACGGACGGACCGCGACGGACTCTGTACATCGGGGGCTTCTAGCCATTGACTGCATAGGAAGGGCAACTTGACACAGGGCCAGCCAAGCACGGGTGGGCAACGCTACGTGGTGGGAGGATGAGATAAGGAAGCAAGGCGCTGATGGACCGTCGTCCCTGGACCGACCCTGGGCTTGAGCGAAGGTACCGACCAAAGACGGGTTACGAGGGTTCCAATGAGAGCCTCAACAACGCGGGGGAATGGGGCACGTGGGGGAGAGAGCGAGAGAGGAGCGCGAGCTGCTGCGGTTTATGATGAATCAGCTCTGGTGAGTGAGACGTTCATCTATTTGTGTGTGGCTGTGTTTGTGGGGGGGTGTGATAGTGTGTGTAGCAGTAGTAGCCGTTGGTGTGTATCGCTCGTTCATTGGCGCGGGGTGAGTGAGGCCTTCGGGCCAGGTCCGAGGTTCGGCTGGCGCGGCCGTCATCTATCGAGCCAATGGCCCCGCCTCACATTGTTTTTTCTTACAAGTACTGCCATACGTGAGCTGAAAGGGCAAGCGGATGTCCTCAGTATAGTACTACACGCAATGTACGGCACGTCTACGAGTATTTGAGTAGTATGTAGCAGCTGCTGATTCTTTCGTTTGTTTGAGACCCCTGATTTGGGTGTGGTCGTAACTATTTCCATTGTTTCAGCGTGCGTGTTTCTTAGCACGTTAACGTCGCGCATCGTTTTAGTTGTCAGCAGAGCAGCATGAGGGCACTGGGCAGGCTTTCCTGCAGCCGGCGCAGATGGCGGGTGGTGGGTCCCCGTGTGTGTGGCCATCGGGTGTGTCGTACGTACGTACGGCAAGCAAGGCAGGGTCACGATCTTGCTTTTGTCGGCCTTCAAATGAACGGTGTATGCAGAATTCCATGCATTCACGGGCCGCGCGAGCGGTATTATCATTAATGATGTTACAATGGACCCCCCGGGTGACAGCCATACTTCCTCAACACACACTGCATGAACAAAACCCCGCCACCATGGCGCATCGGACAGGCTTGCTTCACAAGTGCACCCAAACGCGCCGAAAAGGCGACCGACCGCTGCTGGCGCCAAGCCTCTCAACCCCCTCGTACGTCGTCGTCGCATGGCCGGCGGTACGTATACCTTGTATCACGAACAAATACAATAAACAGACGTGTGTTGAGATTCGTTGCTGTCGCGTTGTATTTGTACTAGGCATAAAAATCAACGGCGCAGGACGGCGCAAATCAGCTGAAAACATGGAAGTGATATCTGCCATCTTTAGTGTGAAGCAAGGTCATTGGCAGCTTTATGTCATGTGCTCATGGAGGACCCTGATTGATTGTGGACCTAAGGCATGGAACGTTTATTTATACATAAAAAGCGATCTATGTACCGTTTGGATACAAGAGAATGGCGGTTTGCGCTCCAGGAAAGAAGCCGAGCGAGCGAGTTGTATGTGAGCATGATCAGCACCGGCCGGCGGCCGGTAATGATTCGTGCGTCGGCGGTGAGCATGCTCATGACCGGCGGGCCGGTTGCCTGCCCTTTTACTGGCTGGCTCGGTCAATGGAGCGAGACCGAGGGTGCTTTTGCCAGCTACGCTTTTGCCAGCTAAACCAAACATACCTTGCAACGAACAATTGAGGACATTCAATTTAACAAACCTTGACGTTTTGCCGTCATTACGTAGCCACTCACTCACTCACGCACGCACGCACGCACGCACGGCAGAGGCATACCTATGGCCCATGGGGGAGGGGACGACCGCCGAACGCGCATCGCGCTGGGGCCAGCAGCCCCAAAATAAAAGTATGCCTCTACTTGCGCCCCTGGTCAAATGTACAAGTAAAGAAACCTTATCTGCCATGCCTGCTGCGTGCCCCCGCCGATCGAGTAGTGTCGCGACGCCCCCGAGTAGTCGAACTCCGTCCCGGCACTGTCCGGCCCACAGGTTATGTATACATGAAATACATATACCGATTTATTCTAACTACTTACTTAGCAATTAATAAGGGCGGAACCAGCCACTTGATCCGGAACAGCAAGAAAATGTACCTATCAGAACGTTGCTTGAAGGGGCAACTGTACGCACGGGCGACCGTATGTATTAGGAAGGTCCCCATCCAAATGCTGCACCGGTTATCCAAGGCTATTCCGTCGATTGAAAAACATACTTCTTGTTAATATTGCAATCTGCCGCCGTCTTCGTTCGGGTTTCTCTTGATCGAACTTCTCATCCACGCACCCCTGTCTTACGAGGAACCTACCATAGGCTTCCGCAAAGCATTGGAGGATCTACCGGAACGTCATGCAGGCAGGATTCTACGAACGCTTGACGGACTAGACGGGCGGCAAGCGAATATAAAGTCTTGCTCAGGGGCAGATATATACCCACGCCGGAGTGCATATCAACACCGCCACTGGCTTGATGTAAGCACTTGTCTTGTAAGTACTGGTGTGCAGTGTTACTATAATCGTGCATAGTCTGCTGGGAACTTGGCAGAGGCGGGCCGCCAGTAAGCAATGATTTTTAGCCTATAGGCTACTAGTAGCTACTTCATCGGCCCTATCGCTCGCCTTGACGATGGCATGATTCAGGAGATGGCAGCACCTGGCACCACCTGTACAGTTTGGAACGAAGACGGATGATACCCTGCGTTAGTTTTGCAATTCCGCAGGCGGCCAAGATTTTCGTCGTGGAAAGTGACCTGACACCATCACAATTTCTACGTAAGCCAAGCGCGATGACGATTCGGATATCATCATGCGCGTTGGTTTGGAAGGCGGACAAGTTCTACGCGGCCTGCTGATGCTCCTGCTGCTTGTGACGGGTTCCAGCACTGGCTGGGGCGCAGGTGGGGCGCGTGCGTCGATGAATGCATCGGCAGTAAAAGTTATAAACAAATCGATTCATGGATTTCTGCTGCCTTCTGCCTTGATACATACTCAGTCGCTCTCTCATGGTGCGGGCGGTCTACGTAGTTGTTTGGTCGCTGCTGCTTGATCGCTCAGGGAAGCAAGCCCCGGTCGAATAGATGCACTAGTCCAAATGCATGATAGCGAGCGGTGCCCATCCACTGTAATGCGCGGGATGAACTTGGTACCGCCTAGCTAGGACCTGCATACCCGCATCGGTCAGCTACGGCTTGCAGCATGCGTGCGTGGCACTAATAAACAGCTTCTTAACACTTTGTGGAAACACTTGTCTACGGACGTACGTATGTAGCAGATCACGATAGGTTATGTATGATTCGTTATTGTGGCTGTTACAGCGACCCTGCGGCGGGTCATCGATCATTGACGGCCGACGGAAGCTTCCTCACCACAGCAGGTTCGATATTACGCATGTCTGTACCGTCTTTGGATATATAGCGCGCATGCAAGTAAGCGAACATACAGCATCTGCAGACAAAACCCGGTGCCTGGCCTCATCACACATACAACGCACATGCAGGCGTCAGCTCAGGGCAATCAAGACTGCTGCAAAGTAGTAGTGGTGCACCGATCGTGACGGAGGTCTTTTCTGCCGGCATAGGAGCCGCGGTCGATCAGGTACGTAAGGGAGCGAGTGCCGACTTGATAGATGTGAACCTACTTACATAGCTATCGGTATCATGATGCATGGCTGCCGTAACTTATAAACCCTAAAGCGAGTATGCTCGCGGACGACTTTCAATGTTGATTGGACTAGTAGTATAGAAGCATTCCGTTTGTTCGACCACGCCGCTCTTTGTGCTATGTACGTGATATCTGTCGCCGTGACTCTCACTGTTGCCTGCCGTACCTGCCGACGGTGGCGACTGCCGTGCCCTCTCGCTCAGATCACACGAGTGTTGCAAGACCAAGGTGCAAGATCACAAATCCGTTCCGCTGGTTTCAGCGGCTTCGCACTCTCTTCTCGTGATTACGTTAACCCATCGTGGTGTATATGGTTTTGGAATTTCGGCCGGTGGGAATGTGATGCGGCACTCTCTGACGTGTACGTTGACCCAGAGAACAACGCCGCCAGTTCTGGATGGAGCATCAACGACCGTGCACGCCTTTGACTGCAAGCGCCTCTTCTCCTACCGACAACGTCTGCCTTACGGGCTGGGATATGCAAGTTAACACAGCTGACCGGCAATCTTATCCCGTTCGCAGCCGCTCGCTGTGATCGTGGATGGGATGCTGGGCTGGTGCAAAGCATCTTTTTAACGCCAGACCCGCAAAACCGTATTGCCGCAAACTTCCGTACGCCACTTTTCCGAATCCATGTGGAGAGCAAGGGTCAACGATACTGTCTGCAGGCCGTTGGGATGCGCCTGCTTGCAGAGTTCAGGCCCTGCAGCATTCCTTGATGTCGCAGCTGTGGTTCGTCCCACGATCTGTGCTCCCAGTGACACCTGGTGGCGGTAGCGGGAGCGGTGGGAGCAATCTGATTGGTAAGGTTCATGCATCTGGGGTTGGGATTTAAGAAAGGATATATAGAAGCATATGGAACGAAAGAGAGCGAGGTTAGTTGTTAGGGAGAGGGCTGATGCTAATATATCATAAACACATGGATGTTCAGCTTAAGCGATCCTCGCACTGTCTACTGGAGTTCAACCCATACTATTTGCTTGGTATTGATGCACAGCTAATCCTCATGAATTGCACATCTATGCAGGTGGAGGTAGCGGCAGCGGCAGCGGCAGCGGCAGCGGCAGCATCGCCTTATGGGGGCAGTGCGGTGGAAAGGGCAACACCGGCCAGGGCACCTGCGGGCGGTCTGGTTCCGGCCCTTGTGTGGATGCAGCGTGGCAGTCACCCAGCTGCCGTACTGATAGCGTGTGCAGGCGCAGCAACGAGTGGTGGTGGCAGTGCGAACCTGGCTCATCGTCAGGTGGATAGGTTGGAACATGTGCGAGAGGGACCAATTTCATCTTTGGCCGGCAGCCTTTACTTAGAGTATGACTGCGACTCTTGCGTTTCATGTTAGGGGACACGATGAGGACTCTTATCATGCAAGGGGAACCGGTTTTCAGATGATTAGGAAGCGTGACCACAATGATAGAATGCGGGTGAGGGTATTGACCTCTTGCGTTCCAAGAGGTAGTAGGATGGCGAGGGGGGGTATTATTAGGACTCTTGTGTGCGTACATGGAACCGGTTCTGCCACCCGTTGCTAGCCGTACAGTCTAAACGTCTACTGTCATAAAGATCCGCCGATGCCCCGTAGCGGTTCCATCATCGGCCACTCCTTGCAAGTGTCAGGGTCAATTTCCCGCAACCGTCAGGGTCGGCAAATCGGTAGCGACCGGAAGGCGGGAAGAGGACCCCCCCCTGTATTCATTAAACCGCTAGGTCACAGGCACGCCGGCATGGCACGTGACTTTGCTTGATTGACACGGCTCAGCAGAGGTTTCTCACTGGCCCAAGGGTTAAGTTACTTGCAACAGAAAAACGAAGCTTGGCACATGGCGGGCATAGCACGAATACGTACATCACGCACGTTGGTTTACTGACGAAGACATTTGTTTTCTTCTTCGCAGGTGGTGGTAGCAGCAGCGGCAGCATCGCCTTATGGGGGCAGTGCGGTGGAAAGGGCAACACCGGCCAGGGCACCTGCGGGCGGTCTGGTTCCGGCCCTTGTGTGGATGCAGCGTGGCAGTCACCCAGCTGCCGTGCTGGTAGCGTGTGCAGGCGCAGCAACGAGTGGTGGTGGCAGTGCGAACCTGCATCAGGATGATGCGTCTACCTATCATCGCCCTCATCTACGATACATAGAGTAATGGGTTGGCAGTAGTACATCAGGCTTCCGTGCGTCACTCAGCGTCACTTGTGTTGTAATGCTGTTCAGCAGAATATTAGAGGCACTCATTTGAGTGCGCTGTCGAACGCGCGCACGGCGGACATGGAGCAGCAGCAACAACGTATTACTGGCAGCGAGCGAGGTGTCTCTTTAATGAATCTACTGTAACATCCTTAATAATCATCCGCTGTCATCCAGTGTGACAGTGCGTCATCAGCATGCACTTTGGCAATTCTGTTGGAAAGTACCGTGAAAGCAAGGGCGCCATCATCCCTATTGAAAGCTAGATAGGGCGTTTGATTGAGGGCGGATCTCAATGTTTTATCGTAATGTTTGTAATTGTGCCCTCAGGGGTCGCCGTATTATATGTCCGACATACATGGGAGCGATGAGTTGATAATTAATACTGTTTGTATCTACGTTTGTAGTAAAACTAAGGCTTTGTCCTTGCCTCTGGACGTTAGATAGATCACCGACGAGCGGGTCGCTGGGTAGTTTCTATATGGGAACGAGGTATGGGATGATTAATTGTAAGGTTGCAGTCTTCGAGACCTTGACCTCGTACGACTCTTTAGTCTCTTGAAGTTCGCTTATGCATAGCACAGGTCATCATCAGGTCATCAGCAGGCAGCAGGTAGGGAGGATGAAGCTGACATATGAGAAAATGGTCTGACAAGTAGGGGGTCAGCTTCCTTGAAGCCCCTGCCTAGCTAAAATCCTTACATGCCGCGCCGACGGGTGCTTTACAACGAACACTGTGTTACCGCGCAAGAGTGTGAGAGAGTGAAAGAGTTCCATTCAGGGTGTCGTTGATGTTGTAGGTGGATCAACGTGCAAAGCTCAAACGGGTAGATGGCCCCGAAACCAACCTGCAGTACGCGCCGCGAGGAGGGTATGACAGACGGTCGCATCTGTCAGTTGAGGGGGGTACCTGGCCGGCATCTACTTTTTATTTTCACCTAAATACTGATTTTTGGCTACCATTTTGGGTACCATTTTGGGTAGCTACCCTTTTGGGTAGCTACCATTTTGCGCGGCGGTCCCACGCCGCAACCCCCCCTTCGGACACCCTCTGGAGCGGGCCTGACGGAGCGCGCCGAGGAGATCACCCCCGCCCTCTCCGAGTATCAGTCGGCCGTGACGAGGGTTGGGGTGATGTAGAGCTAGGCAGTGTGCGGCCCAGCTGTGGAGGGTATAGGGGAAGGCCTCTTCCCAGCTAGGACCCTGCGGATGGGTAGTGGGTTTATGCGCGGCCGCGCGCAACGCCTGGCTGCCATGTCTGCTATTGCCCACCGATCAGCCGAGCGTCAGGAGCAACGCCTCCC
>BDSI01000693.1:0-21022 GCA_003117195.1 Eudorina sp. 2006-703-Eu-15
TTCCAGACTTCCAGGGGATACAGTTTTGGAGAATCTGCCCTATGACATTATAGGGGGGGTAACCCCTCGTAACCATTACCCAGGGGGGTGAGGGTGGGGTAATGGTTACCCACCCACCCTCGTGACAAGGGGGGTGGGTAATTGTACCCAGGGGTAGGGGTAGCATCATTACCCAGGGTAACGGAGGGGTAACCCAGGCATTGGCCGTCATTTTACAGAATACGTTTCACGCTGGTCCGGATTGCCTCTCTCCACTGATTGTGTCCTCAAACACCACGCAGCATTCACCCTTGATTTGGCACTATCATCCTACACATCCCCACTAACATCAACAGTCCAGTCCCTACACCACACACACCAAGCATCCTAAAGCCTGGCTGTGGAATCTCAGACACACCTTACGTGCTGTCCCCATGTATCCACAATAACTCCTTCATCAAATCCAAGAGGTCAGGGTACACACGCCGGTTTTGTGTCTCACCCCTCAACACGCCTATCCCAGCAAGCCTATCATGCTCCACCGCTGTCACACGCTGACACACAGCCAATCCAGTGTATGACATGGTAGTGAGAACCACCGCTGCACATGCATGAATCTATCAAGTATAGATTCCACACGCAAACATGGCCTGCATGCGGGCCAGACAGCCAAAGTTGGGAACGGCACTAGAAACCAGTGTGCAGTTAGGCGCCGCCAACCAGCCCGGCAACACAAGGCAGGCACACATTCGTCGAAGTGCAGTGCCATGGAGGTTGAAAGCATCTGCTTGCCCCGCCCATGCTATCAGCGGCTGCAAGGGCGGCCTCCCCGTTTACCCCGTTCGATCTGTGTTTAGTAAAGCAACCCGAGCGTCCCGTCACACCCCGGCATGCACCCTCCCTGAGCCTGAACCCACGGCTGCCTCACCTGAATAATGCTACTTCGCCAGGCCGCGCCAGCCCGGCGGGAACCTGCTGCACGCCCGCCTTGCTTCCACACGCAAACACGGCCTGCGGCGCCAGCCAGCCAACGTTGGGAACGGTACCAGAACCGGCGCGCAGTCAGACATCGCCTACCAGGCCGGCAACATCAGGCACACGTCCGCCTGCGTGCCCCACCCATGCTAGCAGCGGCTTCTAGGGCGGCCTCCCCGAGCGTCCCTTCACACCCCGGCAAGCGCCCACCCTGAGCCCGAACCCACGGCTGCCTCACCTGAATGCTACTTCGCAGCCACGCCAGCCCGACGGGAACCTGCTGCGCGCCTGCCTTGCTTCCACACGCAAACACGGCCTGCCGGGCCAGCCAGCCAACGTTGGGAACGGTACCAGCAACCGGCGCGCAGCCAGACGCCGCCAACCAGACCGGCAACACAAGGCACGCGGTGGCTGAAGCGTAGTGCCATGAAGGTTGAAAGCATCCGCTTGCCCCCCCCATGATAGCCTCCGTCCTCCTGGATACATCCTACGCGGTGCTGGGTGGAGAAAGGGTTGGGCCGTCGCAATCGTATACACTACAAAGCTCTCGACTTTAATATTTATAACAATTCACTTAGTTTGCGCATGGCTGCCGTTTCGTTTCAGTTGTCACTAGTCAATTACAGCAATATTTGCCTATGTAAGTTGAGGTGATAGGAAGTAACTCATTTGCAATAGTACGAGAACAATCAGCAACACTGTTTGCGTTCTGGCCGCCATGATGGAGCGAAATTATACAACTTGGACTGTTGGACAGTCAAACGAATTGGCCTACAGTACCTACAGCCCAAACAGTTCGCCACGCACCTCCAGATGAAGGACTAGGCGACCATGGGCTTCACGCACATAAATGAACGGATTTTACATGTGAGGAATTACAGTGGGGTTACCCTGGGATATGTTTACCCACCCAGCCCGTAGGGAGGTACCCGGCGGGGGTTACCCCCGGTTTACCCTGCCTGGGTATGAATGCCATAGGGCTGCTTCCGAGCGACTTGCCACTGTGGCCGCCACCACTGGGGGTAAGATGTTCCTGATGTGGCGTCGGTGCTGGCGACACTGTGTGCGGTCCGGATGTTCGCGGCTCGTCGCTGAGTTCCACCTCAGCAGTCATTAGAGCGGCGTCCTCGGCGCCATCGCTCCTCCGAGCGCGGGCGCCGCTGGCGTGTCATGAAGCCCTTTGCTGGCGAGGTACGCTGGGACAGGGTTTGGGGATTCTGTGCCCTTCTCCTCGTCTAGCCTGGGGGCCATCCTGATACACGGTGTTTCACGGGTTATTGGGTTCGGGGGTGGCCGCGGTCCTTGTGCGACGGGTCTTGCAGGGTGCCAAGGCTGGGCACGCATTTGCGTGTGTCCTGCCGCAGCGCGGCATGATCGCCGTGTGTCATGCATGAGGTGCGGTGTTCAGGAGTGGGATCGTGCAGCTGCACTCTGTGGATAGCCGCGTTTCTGTTCCGACCGCCTTGTATCACAACGTGTATGTGTTGTTGTTGATGAAGTCTAGTTGCCTTTGTCGAAGTGAGCTCTTGCGCTTGCACCCAACTCGCTCGGCTTCCGCAGGCATATCAGCGTGGTGACGCTTCGGACTCCGTGAATTTGCCGGCGACGTGTCTTCTGACGGATCCTTGTCGCGCTCCACACAACTGGTGCGTTGCGGCTGACGTGCGGGTCAAGGGATGGCGTTATGACCGTGTGGGGAGGCTCGATTTGTCGCTTAGGCCGGTGAATGTCAGGCGAGGTTATCCGGGATCTCACGGAGCTTCCTGTCTTCCAGCACGGCATCGCGGACGTCCATTGCGTGGGTCGTGCATGCACGAGTGTGGGGCGTCGGGGCATTGGGAGCTGACGGCCAGACTCAGTCTGTTCAGCGATACCTTGTGCCGGTGCTGCACCTTACCCCGGGGGAAAGAGTTTTTGAAGCTCAGCGGTCGTGATAAGGTGCCGTTTGGTGTTCTTATCTATAAGTGAGTGCATATCAAGACCCAGCTCTGTCAGCGGGAGCAGGAGCCTGTACGCAGAATCTCTTCACGCGATTCCTGCTCGGCATTGACGGCGGTGGCTGGCGCATAAGTGTGTTCAGGGAGGTGTTGTACGGCCTGCCTTTAGCGGTCACCACGATGCCGTGGTCGCGGGCGAGCGTGAGTTGCTTCAGAGTCGTGTAGAAGCTGCTTTCGCGCCTCAGCGTGTGCATCCTGGTGTCGGCGGCTAACTGACACTGCAGTTCCAGCATGGCTCTTGTCACAACGCCGAGCCGTCCCTCGTCGTTTAGGGAGAGAATCAGGGCGCGCGTTGCAGTGCGCGCATAGATCGGGAGCAGGGATCCTACCCCAGTCCGTATTGCTCGGCTGGTAGTAGCACAGCGCGCGTGGGGAAGCTGGAGGGCAGGCCGTAACAGCGACGGGCGATGCGTGCTATCATCGCATCCAGGAGTCGTACATCGTTTGGAGTATACGCCATGGTGGGAAAGCTGTATGTCACCACTGTTTGGATACAGCTCTGTATAATCCTTATACACTGATCTGGCGTCGCCATGGAGCCTTGTAATAAGTCTCCCTATCCCGTATTGCTTCGCAGACATGAGTCATTTGGGCGCTCCAGTTGCGAGTCATCGTTATAAGCACCCCAAGGTACTTGTATGGTTCGGTGGGGGAGATGTACGGCACTGGCCAATCACTGATTTTGACTTTCGCATCAAGAGCCGCTTTGAGCGTGCGTTCGCATGTCGGTCCATTCAGACCGCGGTCAGACCATGCCTTGCGGTGCAGGATGCCTGTCACAGCGCATTTCGAGTGATTCACTTGTAGACCCGCCCACTGGGAGTACAGGCTAATCTTGTCGCACTGTGTCTGCAGGTCCCGCGTGGTGTTGGTCAGCACCGCAAGATCGTCGGCGTAAGCAGCCGAGCTGCAGTGATAGCGGGCGTTCAGGTCGTCTAAAAGGCATCCGTACTGGTGCCCTCGCCCGCCAACATGGAGCCATCGTAGGAGGGGCTCAAGAAAGATGATGAAGAGCACTCCCTACCAACTCATAGGGGGGTCTGACAGGCTCTGACAGGCTTGCCTGTCAGGAAATGTTAGCCTGACAGCCTTAGCCAACATTTGCGCCGCTGTTATTGGCTGTTGAATCGACACCGTCTGGGCTCTGACAGTTCCCAGCAATGTCAGTGACTGGTCGCGATAACTTGGCTGTGACAGGCTGTTAGTGGCTGTTTGGGCGGTGTCCAACGCTGTTACCCACAGTGCAGAAGGTATGATGCCTAATGTTGACGTCTAACAACAACAGGAGTGTATGTACTCGTTAGTGTTGGCGGAGGCTATCCGGTATATATATCATTCTATGGGATGAGGAGCCGTTTTCTTTTCGAGGACAATAATGCACGCAGCTGTCATTTTACTCACTGCGCTGGGTGAAATGTAACACGAAGCCTGTGCTTGGCTTTATCCACTTCTGGGGTTCACCCTCTGCTGTGCCTATCCCTTTCGTTCAAAGTAGTGTTGCCCCGCTCTGCGCCTCTGTTGCTTAGCTTGCTTCGGTGTCTGTCTGGGTGGGGTCATGACCCGGTGTGTTTTTGTTTGCAGCGTTAGTTGAGGTGTGGTGGTGTCTTGATTGCCGCCTTGTCGGTGGGGCTAGTGGGGCCTGCCTGCTGGGGCTTGCTCCAGTATACACCGATGCATGATCCCTTTGGGGTCCGCTCCTGCGCTGTAACGTTCATTAACTCATTCATCCAGCATTATGCCTTTTTTTGCACTGGACTGGGAGCCACGTCCTAAGCCCAAGGCAGTAGCAAAATCAGCCACAGCAATAAACAGCCTCATGTCTGAGGCACTTCGAACAGCAGCGGGTCATCAGCAGCCGCACGCCTTTAGCAGCAGAAGCAGACACACTCACACATATACCTAGGGACACTTAGGAACGCAGTTATCCAGCAGGTCGTCACTGAAGGCAGTAGCATTGCAGCGGAGGCGGCGGCCACACCCACACACAGCTCCATGCTATGTACGAGCCGCTCAGAATCAGCCGGGTCAGCATCCACTCATGGCACTAGCAGCAGCAGATGCACCCAGACATACAAAGCCCGCCCTGTGTCTAAGACACTTAGGGTTTGAAGGGGCCACAGTGTTCGTTGGATGAGGGATGCTCCACTAGAGTCGCTGGGCACTACTGTCACAAGGCAGGTAGGCTTGGGTTTTCCAAGATTTCGAGAGGTGGCGCTAGTGGCGCTGGGTGTTCCAGCAGGGCTGGTGGTAGATGGGTAATGGGGTGCCTGTGTGGGCGACCTTCCCCGTGCTTGGCTTTATCCACTTCTGATGAACGGATATCCCGCCCGATGCTGTGACCATCCCTTTGCTTGGTAGTGTTGCCCATGTATGTGCACCTCTATCTTTTTTGCATAGGTAGGTAGGTTGCTGTCTGGTTGGGGATATGGCCCTCTGCATTTCTGTTCACGCACGCGTTAGGTGTGGCTTTTATATCTATTGCTGTATGTTTAGCATAATACGTAGGAATCAATGACGCCCCAGAAATAAAGCACGCACATACAACGCCAGCAGAAGTCACAACTCTGCCGGGCTTGTCCAGTATTTGAGTACTTTCATTCTTGATAGTTTTCATTGAAGTTTTTCGGGCGCTTGGGATAATTATTCCATTCGTTCTTGGTGCAGCTCCTCGCCGCTACTTTAAATACTAGGATTGTAACCAAAAAGAAATTTCTTAATTTAAATTCATGCATGTGACCTCTTTGTTGCCTCTTTGAGTTTGTGCATAGAGTTAAAAGTGTACGATCGCGACTTGAAGTCGCGATCGTACAGAGCTTGTCAGGACGCTATTTAAATGCAGGCAGGCCTACTTTACATCTTTTTACCACAGTTATATGTAGTGATACCTTTGTAGTAATTTCTCCTAAACGAAATCTATCGATCCAACTCAGGAAAGCTGCTGGCCTGGCAGTTTCGCGAAAAACGAGTAGAGTCTGACGTATCCAACACGCCATTCTAAATAAGTCAATTGAAGGAATAAAGGATGCAACGACAACATCGACGACACATTGTTAAACGCCACCGAGCTGTTCAAATTTGCCATTGAAATTCAAATCTGCCATTGGCGATATACGCTTGCCAACGCCGTTTGATTCCTACCTATGTTGATTCCTGACAAGTGTTTATAAATTATTCGTTCTATGTTTGCTGTCCTTTCACAGGGAGGACGGGCGAGCCATCATGTTTAACTCCGTCCCTTCAACATAGCTCATGGAACTGAGGTACGCGGCCATTTACTTCTGTATCTGCTCGGTTCTGCCTTACTGTATTACGTTTGGCCTTTCCCATGGCGCTGTGAGCACTAGTATTGCCTGACTCTCTACTACGCTAACCTACTACGCTCGTTCGTTGTTGCCTGTACAGCAGAGGCGCGGCTAGTTATGGCTATTGTACTTCCAAGTGAGGCGTTGCAGTTTTGGTTACAGAAGATGATGTGCGACCGACCTTGACTACCAGGGGTGAGTAGTGTAGGCGTCCTTAAGGTTCATGGTTCCCCCACTAATAATCATGCGTGTCACATTCGCTCTTCGCTCCTCTCTCTAATCCTAAATTGTGTATGCAATGCACCTCGCTGTATGTGCTTGACTAGGTACATACATGGCCAGAAGTTCACGCAAGGCATTGCATTGGTAAGAAGGGGTAAGCGGATCAGAGTGTCCCTGAGCCGCGGGGCCGATGTTGGCTCCTCACTTGCTTCCAAGCAATCCACCCGCCAGATAGAGTAACAATGTGCTACGCCTCCACTCGTCAATGTGCTGAATGCAGGCTCACCCCAAGTGGTCGCAATTGGACACAACAGGGAGACACAGCTGGCCGGGCGTGTTGATAGGATAGTCACGCATGGTAGTTTTTTTGGCGGTCCACCTGCTGCCTGTTGTGAGATGGATCCAAGGTCTACTTAAGTATTCTGTGGCAGATGAGGATGTACCATGACATACAACTGTGTGTGTGGTTCAGATAGAGCAGGCGTTGGATGGATGGATGGTGCACGGGCTGAATGTGTTGGAGATCACGATGCTACCTCACAGGATAGCGTCTTGTGTGCTATGGCTCCACACACCTATCTATATATCGAACACGTAACAATCGATGCATGGTGCGTGTGTAGCGTGTGTGCTGTACACGCTGGCTGGCAGCGAGCAAGCACGTCATGCAGTGTAAATGTAAAGCTCGCTGTATGTATCTATCTTGACTGTTTGCCTATCTTTGACTCCATCACTCGTTGCTGCACGTATGTTGACCATCCAGCACCGACCGGTCGTTCATTCACACGTCTGCAACTCTTGCTTGCTGAGAAAACAAGACCGAATGTACGGACAAGTCAAACCAAAGTATCAGCAGCATCTAGTACATATGGAAGCGCATTTATTGGTACAATACGGAGATATCTACCAAGCCAGCTTGGAAAGCAGTCCTAGGTACGCCTGGCTCACTATTACAACAGGTGACAGCTTCCTACAGGCTGGCACCTGACAGTAACAGCCGTTAACATTCAAACCATTTCCTATCTGTGCTTAATGTTGACAGCATGTTGTAGTCAAAGTATGTCATCCTAAGCCGCTGTTGACTGTGTCTTCATTCACAGCTGATCATACCTACCCTACCAGTCAACACGCTGTGACACCCAAGGCATGCCGTCCCTGCCCTAGATGTCAACAGCCTGTTACAGGCTGTAACATAAACCAACGGATCCCTAAAACATCTGAACAGTGACAGGGTCGCTACATGTATGGCGAACCTGACAATATGGCCAGATATCAGGAGTTTCCGACGGCTGTGACAGTGTCATAACAGGCTGTCAGAAACCTGTCGGAGCCTGTCAGGAGGCCTGTCACTGTTCAGATGTAGGGATCCGTGGTTTATGTTACAGCCTGTAACAGGCTGTTGACATCTAGGGCAGGGACGGCATGCCTTGGGTGTCACAGCGTGTTGACTGGTAGGGTAGGTATGATCAGCTGTGAATGTAAGACACAGTCAACAGCCGGCTAGTGGATGACATACTTTGACTACAACATGCTGTCAACATTAAGCACAGATAGGAAATGGTTTGAATGTTAACGGCTGTTACTGTCAGGTGCCAGCCTGTAGGAAGCTGTCACCTGTTGTAATAGTGAGCCAGGCGTACCTAGGACTGCTTTCCAAGCTGGCTTGGTAGATATCTCCGTATTGTACCAATAAATGCGCTTCCATATGTACTAGATGCTGCTGATACTTTGGTTTGACTTGTCCGTACATTCGGTCTTGTTTTTCTCAGCAAGCAAAGAGTTGCAGACGTGTGAATGAACGACCGGTCGGTGCTGGATGGTCAACATACGTGCAGCAACGAGTGATGGAGTCAAAGATAGGCAAACAGTCAAGATAGATACATACGAGCGAGCTTTACATTTACACTGCATGACGTGCTTGCTCGCTGCCAGCCAGCGTGTACAGCACACACGCTACACACGCACATGCATCGATTGTTACGTGTTCGATATATAGATAGGTGTGTGGAGCCATAGCACACAAGACGCTATCCTGTGAGGTAGCATCGTGATCTCCAACACATTCAGCCCGTGCACCATCCATCCATCCAACGCCTGCTCTATCTGAACCACACACACAGTTGTATGTCATGGTACATCCTCATCTGCCACAGAATACTTAAGTAGACCTTGGATCCATCTCACAAACAGGCAGGTGGACCGCCAAAAAACTACCATGCGTGACTATCTATCAACACACGCCCGCCAGCTGTGTCTCCCTGTTGTGTCAATTGCGACCACTTGGGTGAGCCTGCATTCAGCACATTGACGAGTGGAGCGTAGCACATTGTTACTCTATCTGGCGGGTGGATTGCTTGGAAGCAAGTGAGGAGCCAACATCGGCCCCGCGCTCAGGGACACTCTGATCCGCTTACCCCTTCTTACCAATGCATGCCTTGCGTGAACTTCTGGCCATGTATGTACTAGTCAAGCACATACAGCGAGGTGCATTGCATACACAATTTAGGATTAGAGATTGAGGAGCGAAGAGCGAGTGTGACACGCATGATTATTAGTGGGGAACCATGACCTTAAGGAGCCTACACTACTCACCCCTGTAGTCAAGGTCGGTCGCACATCATCTTCTGTAACCAAAACTGCAACGCCTCACTTGGAAGTACAATAGCCATAACTAGCCGCGCCTCTGCTGTACAGGCAACAACGAACGAGCGGAGTAGGTTAGCGTAGTAGAGAGTCAGGCAATACTAGTGCTCACAGCGCCATGGAAAGGCAACGTAATACAGTAAGGCAGAACGAGCAGATACAGAAGTAAATGGCCGCGTACCTCAGTTCCATGAGCTATGTTGAAGGGACGGAGTTAAACATGATGGCTCGCCCGTCTCCTGTGAAAGGACAGCAAACATAGAACGAATAATTTATAAACACTTGTCAGGAATCAACATAGGTAGGATCAAACGGCGTTGGCAAGCGTATATCGCCAATGGCAGATTTGAATTCAATGGCAAATTTGAACAGCTCGGTGGCGTTTAACAATGTGTCGTCGATGTTGTCGTTGCATCCTTTATTCCTTCAATTGATTATTTAGAATGGCGTGTTGGATACGTCAGACTCTACTCGTTTTTCGCGAAACTGCCAGGCCAGCAGCTTTCCTGAGTTGGATCGATAGATTTCGTTTAGGAGAAATTACTACAAAGGTATCACTACATATAACTGTGGTAAAAAGATGTAAAGTAGGCCTGCCTGCATTTAAATAGCGTCCTGACAAGCTCTGTACGATCGCGACTTCAGTCGCGATCGTACACTTTTAACTCTATGCACAAACTCAAAGAGGCAACAAAGAGGTCACATGCATGAATTTAAATAAGAAATTTCTTTTGGTTACAATCTAGTATTTAAAGTAGCGGCGAGGAGCTGCACCAAGAACGAATGAATAATTATCCCAAGCCGCCCGAAAAACTTCAATGAAAACTATCAAGAATGAAAGTACTCAAATACTGGACAAGCCGCCGGCAGAGTTGTGACTTCTGCTGGCGTTGTATGTGCGTGCTTTATTTCTGGGCGTCATTGATTCCTACGTATTATGTAAACATACAGCATAGATATAAAAGCCACACCTACGCCGTGCGTGAACAGAAATGCAGAGGGCCATATCCCAACCAGACAGCAACCTACCTACCTATGCAAAAAAGATAGAGGTGCACATACAGCGGGCAACACTACCAAGCAAAGGGATGGTCACAGCATCGGGCGGGATATCCGTTCATCAGAAGTGGATAAAGCCAAGCACGGGGAAGGTCGCCCACACAGGCACCCATTACCCATCTACCACCAGCCCTGCTGGAACACCCAGCGCACTAGCGCCACACCCTCTTCGAAATCTTGGAAAACCAAGCCTACTGCCTTGTGACAGTAGTGCCCAGCGACCTCTAGTGGAGCATCCCTCATCCAACGAACACTGTGGCCCCTTCAAACCCTAAGTGTCTTAGACACAGGCGGCTTTGTATGTCTGGGTGCATCTGCTGGCTGCTAGTGCCATGAGTGGATGCTGACCCGGCTGATATTCTGAGCGGCTCGTACATAGCATGGAGCTGTGTGTGGGTGTGGCCGCCGCCTCCGCTTACTCCGCTGCTATGCTACTGCCTTCAGTTGACGACCTGCTGGATAAATGCGTTCCTAAGTGTCCCTAGGTATATATGTGTGAGTGTGTCTGCTTCTGCTGCTAAAGGCGTGCGGCTGCTGACCCGCTGCTGTTCGAAGTGCCTCAGACATGAGGCTGTTTATTGCTGTGGCTGATTTTGCTACTGCCTTGGGCTTAGGACGTGGCTCCCAGTCCAGTGCAAAAAAAAGGCATAATGCTGGATGAATGAGTTAATGAACGTTACAGCGCAGGAGCGGACCCCAAAGGGATCATGCATCGGTGTATACTGGAGCAAGCCCCAGCAGGCAGGCCCACTAGCCCCACCGACAAGGCGGCAATCAAGACACCACCACACTAACCACACCTCAACGCTGCAAACAAAAAACACCCGGGTCATGACCCCACCCAGACAGACACCGAAGCAAGCTAAGCAAGCAGAGGCGCAGAGCGGGGCAACACTACCAACTTTGAACGAAAGGGATAGGCACAGCAGAGGGTGGAACCCCCAGAAGTGGATAAAGCCAAGCACAGGCTTCGTGTTACATTTCACCCAGCGCAGTGAGTAAAATGACAGCTGCGTGCATTGTCCTCGAAAAGAAAACGGCTCCTCATCCCCATAGAATGATATACCGGATAGCCTCCGCCAACACTAACGAGTACATACACTCCTGTTGTTGTTAGACGTCAACATTAGGCATCATACCTTCTGCACTGTGGGTAACAGCGTTGGACACCGCCCAAACAGCCACTAACAGCCTGTCACAGCCAAGTTATCGCGACCGTCACTGACATTGCTGGAACTGTCAGAGCCCAGACGGTGTCGATTCAACAGCCAATAACAGCGGCGCAAATGTTGGCTAAGGCTGTCAGGCTAACATTTCTGACAGGCACGCCTGTCAGAGCCTGTCAGACCCCTATGAGTTGGTAGGGCGATGGAAATAATGGCAATTTTGGGGCGAAGCTCAAAAATTTGTTTCTAAGCGGGCGTAGGAGAGGGGCGCAAGTGGGTGTGATAGAAGGCACGGTGCGGAGTGTTCCAGCAACGGTCGGTGGTTGAAGTTGTAAGACGGGCACAGCGGGTTTCCAATTCTCGAACTGACGGCAGTCGGCTCTGATTCAGTGGCTACCTTGTCCACAAACCTGCAGCTCTTTATAAGGAGTGCAGGGATCCAGCACACATCGGATCATTTCGGTTTTGGCGCACTTTACTTTTGCCGAGTGACAACGCTGCGGCGGCGTGCCCTTGCGAAGTTTGTGTTCGTCTTTCCCACCCACCCTCCCTTGTATGATTTGCGGGGAATGGGCGTGTTCGTGCGGGGGGCGGACGGACGTCGCCCTGCCTGACGTAGTGGAGTCATTTGTCTCGTGGCGGGAGGGGAGTGCCGGAGCCCGCGCTTGGCAGCGCGGAGGGCCCCGGAAAACTAGGAAGGGCGCCGGGCCATTGAGGGATGGCAGGCTTGACGGAGAGCACAGGCCGCCCACGCGTTGCGTACCGTATCTCAGGCCCGGGGGCCGTAGATCCCCCATCCCGCATGTCGTCTCTCCCGGGCATACGAGGTGTTTCGCAAGGGTATAAACGTACGGAACGTTTGGTGAGGGACTGCCAGTGGTGAGGGACTGCCCTCCGCTTCGAGCGGGCTAGACAGGCGGACAACAGCAAGGCAGACGCTTCAGGGCAGGTCACAGGGGAAGTGCGGCCCAGAGGTTTTGCGAATTGTAAGCGCGTCCGGTGCTTCGCAGCACGATCGGAAAGTGGCCCTGTGCCACGCACGGTTAAAGTTATAGCCCGAGATGTATATGTATGTATGTGTGCCGGCCGGCGTCAAGCGGGACGGACCAAGCAATAATCGATAGGGGCGAAAGGCTACCCTAACGCTTCCAGGCATTCCAGGCACTCCACGCATGGGAAGCTGAGTTCGTGTAAAGCCGAAGGAACTCAGCTTCCATTGCAAGGGTCAGCCATTGTGCGGCTGGCCCTTGCGGGATGCCAATGAACGAATGTTAAGCACGCAATTACGTACGTGCACCCTTACGTGACCCCGCCCGCCGTACATACTCTGCGGTTGTTTCCTGCGTGCCGCTTTGTTTCATACGCTCGTCTAATCGATGTTGCATCATCACCGTATACATGTCGACAGCCCGAACGAGTTGCTTTATGTAGAGAGAACCGTGATTTTTGACAGTCGTTAGAGAGTACGGCAGGGCCTTGCAGTTGCTAGTGATGAGCGAGTGCGAATCACAGAGATGTAATGTATAGCGCAAGCAACTAAAGGACGGATAAATATATTAGTATAATTTGCGATTCCATACAGCCGGAAATTTCACATATATACCCACTACGCCGTCTGAGTGGTATGTCGTGCGTGCAGACGGTAACCAGAAGGTTTGCCTCTTCCCAATGAAGAAAGCTGCTGCATTGGGCGCGGGGGTTCTACCCTTGCTACTGCCGGCCATCGGTGTGCCATCTTCCGTTCGAACCCAATCTCAGGAATGCAAACACATTATTACGATAGTAATGGAATGCATTTCAACATGCAGAGATGGTCGCGGTGCACATCATGCATGTACGCAGTACGTAACATGCGCGTGAGCGAGCGAGTAGCGTGAACGATTTATCCACGCAACTGCATGCATGGCCATAATCACCAAATTGTATACCGGCTTTGCTTGACTGTCACCGATGACCCGCGGAGTCCATTGTAACGACCTTAACAATAACCATCATCATCACCAAATTATACATCGGCTTTGTTTGGCTGTCACTACTGTCACCGACTCTGACGACCCGCGGGTCCACTGTGACGTCCTCAACAATATCGGGACGTACGCAACCGCCGTACGTGCCGGCCGCCGGCCGCGGAATAAATGGCCACTTCTCGTGCGTACACGTTCGTCATCACGTGCAAGTCCGATCGATCGATAAGACAACGAATACAACGAATACAACGAACATCGATGCAATCCTTGCTTAAGTATGAAGCGTGACGGACTTCTGCTCACTACTGATGGTACGTAAATAAGGA
The DNA here is from genome assembly GCA_003117195.1 of Eudorina sp. 2006-703-Eu-15. Lineage (NCBI taxonomy): Eukaryota > Viridiplantae > Chlorophyta > Chlorophyceae > Chlamydomonadales > Volvocaceae > Eudorina > Eudorina sp. 2006-703-Eu-15. The sequence continues at coordinate 13,637 of BDSI01000693.1, forward strand.
AAATAAACGAAGTAACTGTAAGACAAGTGAGCAAAGGTACGTAGCGAGCGAGTTTAGCGAGTTGATACAGGCATGCATGCAAGCAGACGGATACCGACACATACAGCGCTTGCATGCACGCACGTGTGTACAAGATAGCTGCGTGCGTGGTCACTTAACGATCCCGAATAATCCAGCGTTGCTCCGGGGGTACATATACTAGGGAAAGGAGTTGGTACAATGGTATACAGGCTAAATACGTTAAACAACGGGCCAGATTTGATCGATTTTATTCAGTCATCAGGTGGCGCAAAAGCTATCAATCAATCGTACTATTAGTATAACGGACTACGTAGGCGCGCACGCATGTACATACATATGCAAAATAAGTGCGCGCGCGCGCCTATCCAAGCTGCTGCTGCGCTTGCTTGCTTGTAGTCTTTTGTTACGTGCGTGTAGTGCGTGCCTTCGTTTTGATGCACACCCGCCCGCAGCTAGCTGGCCGTTTATTACGGCAGGCAAACATTGCCTAGCTGGTTTACGGAATGGATGATGAAGATTATATATGCTGGATCCTTCAATCAATGGGATCCGTCTTTGGCGTCGTTCGTTGGTGGCTTCCAGGCAGGAGAATACGGACTACCTCGCTTGTTATGCTTCGGCGCACGCACGCTGCGTGGGGCAGCAGGCGCACGCAAGACCCCCCAACGCAGCACGCATATGTACGCACGTGCGGCAGGAAACAGATTATTATTGTTACGTGTCGGATGTGCTCACCTGCCATGAGTGGGGCGCATTGAAGCAGCGGATCTCCCATTTCCGTGATCCGTGCCCATGGTGCACGTCTCGTCGCACTGGTCAAATCCGTTGTCTCCACAGTTGCCCGCCGGAATCGTTAACGCCGACAGCGAGCAATGTAATCAACGTAAGTCGGTTTAGCCGGTTGGCGTAGTTGGCGCCGTTGGCCGTCACATGCACAAGCAATTATACCCTCTATTCAACGCAATGCTTGTGTATTTGACAGCCGCGAATGGTGGCACACACACTTGCGCACTTGGTGCAAGACGGTTGGTGCGCGCTCGCGGCATGCACAAACACATGCATGCCGTCCTGGTCGTTTGTGTGCGTCGTGCGTTGCGCGCTACCTGATATCCTTCAATACAAGCTGTATAAATAAACAATTTATGCCGTTTGGATTGGTTTAACGTGGGGTTGCTGAGAGGGCACTTATGATAAGTCACATTTTTCATGTATGGCGCGGCTGGGTAATCGAACGGTTGCAGGGCGGCAAGATGGTAAGCGAAGAGTCATGAATAACGAAATAAAAAACCCTATATATATATTCGAAGTCTAAATGTAAATCTCAAAGGAAGAGTGTAAACATGTTGAAGGAAAGTTCTGCTAGATTACGTATGCATGCAGTCGATATATAGTGCGGAAGCAATACACAGAACAATCAATACTTATATATTTCCGTTTACTCTCAATAATAATCTAAATAATCAAATGGCACGCACGGCTTTACATGCATTCACACATCACTTGTACGACATGCAACGGTCTTGCTTGTGCATACAACTATGTAAGTTTGAATGTATACCTTTATACATACATATATAAAATGTAGTTCGTTCACGGGAACAGCGTGGGTTGGATACAAATCAATGTACAAATCTAAATCAATTCAACTAAATGGATTACACATTACTGTAACATTTGAGCTCGCGCATATACATCTACATTCATTGGATTGTGATTATGAGACTAATTAATCGAGCGCATGATCCCGGCACTCTGGGAACCTCCCACCCTTTATTTGTTTTGCAGAACACACCAAACACCCTTGCTTCGCTCGCCCACCGTTCATTCTTGCTTCGTGCGGAGACAAAGTCTTCGTTCAACGCTCGTTTGGTAGATAAAACCCATACCTATACATGCCCTTCCATATCAGCAGTCTCGCTTGACTCTCTGTGTTTGTTGTTTGCTTGCGTCCTTACTATCTCGTCAGCTTCCGACGGACCTCTTCCGACGGACGGCGACCCCCACGGCACCTATCCGCGCACAGACGAACTAACGAATGCCTGTGAACCATTAAAGATCGATAATTTTATATAATTACTATTCGTAACACAAAATACTCAAAATATCTTGCGTGGAAGCCCCGCCCTGTTGCCCTGCTGTATGGAGTTGAAACACTGCTGGTCTGTAAAGTACAAAAACATAAAGTAAACATGCATAATTGTCTTATTTGTTCCGAGAAATATCAGAGCTGAGCGACATTGTCGTGCGTGTACTGCCGCTTATACATATATATAAGATGCGGACGACAAGTATCATGTTACTACTTTATAATCGTCAGAAGTAATTTCAGTTTTGCATTCTCAGAAGCGGCAGTACATATATATTGGTAAGATCATCCAAACGTTCTCTAAGTACAACCCTTGGAGGGCGAACGGTAACCTAAAGACCAACGTTAAGTTTCATCACAGCACGTCATGGTAACCTTCGCTCTTGGCTGTGAACATAAGCAAATCGCTGAAATGACCGTGCACACTGGTTGCTTCCGTCAACAACGATCCGTCGATCGATTGCTCTTCAAACAAAACGAATTGAACGTTCACCGTCGGCGGGCGCGCGGCGGTGCGTGCGTGGGAAAGCGAGCATGAAATAATTGATTAAATGGTCTGCGTGCATGTGTATGTGCACGCGCAAACATACAGCAGCTTATTAGAATATCCAACGCACGTGTGCTTTGTCACGACGAAATGACGTCCATCGAACTAACGAAACATGTGCCTAACCCGGACTAGGGAACCGCGCGAGTTGGCCATCCATCACAGTTGCACCACAACGAGTCTGCATAAAGATACAATATGCGTGGTCATTGCTGTAAGAAATGAACCACGCAGGTGGCTGCCGCGGTCATGGTAGTCGGAACACGTAGGATCAACAGGCCGGCTCTGAGCAAAGGCGCTGCGTCGTGAAACACAGCTGTCCATATCGAAAATAGCTGCACTATATGTGCAGAACGTGAATAATAGGGTAGGTCTCGGTAGTCTCGGCCGGATGAGGAACATATTGATGACGCCCATGCGCCGGTCCGCCCGTCCGCCCATGCGGCCGGGGTGCGCCCATGTAGCCCTTGGCCCATGCGGCGTGTGGCGAGCCGGCCGTGCAATGGGAGATGTGGGTGTCCGTGAGGAGCCGGCGGCGCCGCCTATCGGCCCTTCGCGCCGTTCGGCCGTGTGCTCGTCCACCCCTGCTGTCTACCCAATCCTCCAGTCGGTTCACCCCGCCCGTTAGCCCCCCATCGCTCCGTGCCCCCATGCCTCCATCCCCCGTCCGTGCGTGTGCTCCTCCCGTCGTGTGCTCCTCCCGGGTCCGCCCCTCCACCCATCCATTCGTGTGCTCATCCCTTCGTCCGTGCGGTGGTCCCCCTGTCTGCCTATGCATCCCTGCGGTGGTCCCCCCTGTCTGCGTATGCGTCCGTCCGTGCCGCCGTTCCCGTGGGGCGGTGCGGCGGGGCGTGGCGGCGGGGGTGTGTGGTACTTGGCTTGGCGGGTTGTGTGGCTATCCAGCTGTGTGGCGGCTAGCCGGCGGCGCCGCCTATCGCCCTTCGCAGCCGTTTGTTGCCGCGGCCTGCTCTGCAGAGCCGCTGCCCCCCGTTGACGGTGTGCTGATCCGTGTGGAGCGCCCGTGTGGCCATCCGGCCGTGTGGCGGTTCACCCATGTGGCCGTGCGGCGGTTGGAGCTCGCTGACCACCTGGGTGACGACCGCTTCGGAGGGGCAGGGCGCGGTGTCAGCGGCTTGGTGGTGGCACCAGACGGCCCACAGCCAGGTGGCCCGAAGGGCGGTCCAGAGGGTTTGCAGGCCCGGGCTGGTTGGGTACTGGCCCGACGAAGCACACCCCCACATGGCCGCCGCACAGCCTTCCCGCTGCTTGCGAATTAATTCCCCCGACACCTTTACATGATGGCGGCCCCGCCTGCGTCAATTCGCAAGCAGTACGGTCTGTCTGTGCCCCCCGCCAGGCTGTGGAACCGTTGATGACGCTCGACAAGACGTTGCATGTCTCTTCCGCTAGGCCAGGTCCGAAAGGGGCCTACTAGTTGTTCATCTATCTATCGGCTATTGCTGAAGAGCGAGCATATTGAGACAAAGCTCACAAGCAAGCAAAGCCTCGCTCGACGTAAATCACAAGTACGACAAACCTACCATCGGAGATAACTCCGAGACCACGAGGAACTGAACACAACATCACTCACACAGACACGCCAATTCGCCGAATCAGAAAATAAGGACGACCGTGGTTTGTCCGTGATGCTATGTATATATAATAGCGCGACAGCTTAGTGTTGTGACCCGTCTTAACCAAAGACGCTTGCAAGCTGATGCTACCGATCTCGGATCACTCCAGGACCACTACATTTATCCCCCCCTTTCAGGGCTCGCTCGACGTCCGCGTCGAGTATCAAACCAGGTTCAGCTGAATGATCACTTGCCATTCGCACCACTGACATCCGCCTGTAGGGCGATACACGGCAACTCGCACATGAATCGCTCACGACCACAGGCACGAACCCAACTCGGGTTGCCATCGCGGCTCGATCCGGGACTCCTCGTCTCGATACCATTTGTTGTGACCCGTCTTAACCAAAGACGCTTGCAAGCTGATGCTACCGATCTCGGATCACTCCAGCACGACTACACTTAGCTAGTGACGGAAGTAACGGAAGGGGAGGAACGACCGCCTAAAACCCACTCTGCCTGAACGGCAGGAGATTAAAATATTTCATTAACCTCAGATTTCTTCCTCACGTAGGAAATCTGATGGGGCCATCATATGGACGGCGCGCGGGATCTGTCGTCGATCCATCACCGAACCACGCACGCATGCACGCAATCGTGCACGCACTACACGCACTACACGCACTACACGCGCTACACGCACGCAGGTCACTCGGCATCTGCGTGCATGCACAATCATGCATCCAGCTATGGTGTTGAAATCATTTCCTAATATATACCTGATGATAGACAGGTAACCGCTGATGATGTCGTCCCTCTCTCTTCCCTATTGCATACAAAACCCCATAATAAGGGGGTAAAGGGGGGTTACCCGGGTACTTAAGCGGGGGTACCCAACCCCGGGGTACTTAAGCGGGGTTACCCAAGCCCGGGGGTTACCAACCCATAATCCAACCCAAGGATACTACCGCCGAGTCCATACCGAGGGGGGTAACCGAGGCTGTTCACACACATACTTCGATGCTGTATCCATTGCTATATCGTTCGTTGCTGGGTCTGTCCAGCAACCCCCAAGTGTGTCACCACTGACAGGCTGTGCACCCCAGCTGTGCTCACCAAACGAACGTGCTCGCTCCCTGCTGGTCGACCACCCGCGACTCGTAAAGACAATATGGCGGTCATCTAATGGCAAAGACACTGGAATACATACTGTCCAGAGTGAGATCCGCTGTTCAAATCCTGGCTCCCTCTCCGTCATCATGCATGTATGTGATTTATTTGGCGGGTCTGGCGCAGGAGAGGCAATAATCCTGGCGCGCTGGTATGTAACCTGTTGTGCTGGCCGGTGTGGCTGCATGGACCCCCGAGGATGGGTGCGCACGCAGTCCTTGCATTGGTCGGGGTTGATGAGGTGAGGCGCCTACGAGCGAGCTATGGTACCGTACTGTTGCTCATTATTTGCGACCCTAATTATTTAAGAGACCCGAAATAATTAGTTTTTCATGTTTGCGACGCTAATTATTTTACGAGGCATCGGTCGGAGTTTTTTCAGAATCGCTTATTAAAGTTTGCGACCTCGAGCGCTTCGTTAAACTGAAAGTTTTCTACGCGAAGCGTATGAAAACTAAGGTTTTCTGTGAATACGGAGTGTCTTTGCCGTACGGTGTACGAGCCATTGTAGCTCTTGTGTCGCTGCTTGCGACTGTGTTGACAATTTCGGGATTCGTAGCTACGTTTGGGTGCTGCCGTGAAGCGGTTGGTCTGTAGGCCTAGGTGATCCGACCCGCGTAGTGCGCCCTCACCCGGCCCTACATACCCTATCACGAAGACGTTTTTCTCTGCGTGCAGGTACCCTTTTGTAACGTAGTCTTCGCATGAAAACAAAAGTTTGTGGACTCGCATCGGTCAGTCCAGCGTCTGTGAAGAGCGCAGCAGCCATCCTCGCCCCGTGCAATGGCCCGCCTCCCACCCTCTTCCTGTGCCGCCCTTACCTTCCTGCCCGCCTGCCGCGGCCCCGTGTCGGCTGAAACGGGCCGTCCCCATCGGCGCACCGGCCGTCGCCGCCTCTCCTTGCCTGTCCTTGCGAGAAACGTTTGCGAGGCTCAGGCAGGGGGGATTTGTTTGGGAACTTTAATTATTTGCGAAGTGCGCTTGAGAGTTTTGTTTCGCGCTGTGTAAGATCCCCATTATTAATCGATTATTTTTTCGCAGATAATTACGTAGCGTCAGTACGGTATTGTAATAGGAACGAAGTACATGGATGTCATTGTCTCCAGCCATACAGCAATGCGCTCGGGTTGAAAAGCGTACGACATTCCCAACGGTGGGTGTGTAACAGACACAATGCATGTTCTCGACTGCAACTCAACATAGAATTCCGCAGGTTTCCGGCCTGTCGCCAATAGCCAAAAAACCTTTGGCAGGGCAGATTTTGGGGGCCTTCCTAGGTGCCAGGAAATAAAAACCTCTGAGGCAGGCCGGAAATATTTCTGCGTGATTCGGCAGCAGGGCCACAGTCAGTGATTCATGGGCATCACAGTGTAACAGCTCCGTATTGAAGGGCATATATAGTAACCTAATGCACGCTTTCCTTGCGTCGCGGATGCATATGGGAGGGTAACCAGGAGTTGGGGACACGGCATCAGAGTGCGTTTTGGCGGTAGACAGGTGTACGACGCAGGAATTGCCCCTCCGCCTGCAGATTTTCAGACCTTTTTGGCAGTCTGGAAAATAGTTGGCAGGGCAGATTTCCAGCTCTCCACAGCGTCAATTAAATGAAATCTCGCAGGTTTTTTGGGGGTCCGGGAAATAGAAAATTTCCGGGTTTTTTGCCCGTAAATATTATTTTTATTTAAGATAGCAACACTGTTACCACACCATTCCACCCATCCAGGCCACGCTTATGCCATCCCCAGCCAAAGCAACCCCGGGCCCGGCCATGCATTGGCCGGAAGTGAATGGAAATAGGTGTGGGTGTGCCGGCAGATGCATGTGGGCACGTGCGTATCACATCACTCAAACCCTAGCTAGCACGCCTCCCGCCCCCGGGATGCGACCCTGGGACGATCCGACCTGACCCGTGGGGCCGAGGCCAGCCCGGGGGCCCGACCCGATTCCTGGGAGCGGGCGCCTGGGTGTGGACCCCTGCGACCCAGGCC
>BDSI01000694.1:0-21021 GCA_003117195.1 Eudorina sp. 2006-703-Eu-15
CGTTGGAGCGAGTGCACGTACGAAAACATTATTTGAGGTCACGCTATCCCTTAAAATCTGAGTCCTTGACATGTAATGTGCATGCACTGCACGCTTCAGTTCGAATGCAATACCAGCTGTGAGTCCTATCAAGGGTAACCAACCGTTGCAAAGATGCGTCCCCGACAGTGATCCAGGAGGGGACTCTGGCGCTCGTGAATATGAAGAAGGATGCCGACCATTTCCTACTTTATGTCAGGTTTGGACTTGCTCGTTGGAAAGATTCTCAAGCGCGACGGGGTTCAGTTACTGGAGCTGCTGCAAAAGGCGATTGCGAATATTCCACGAAAGTATATATAAACAGTACCAGCGGTAATGCGAGGCCATGTTACGATGTGCCCGCGAACGACATCGGTGCTGTTGGCGTTGCCGAGAGGTGATGGGTTACCTGGAGACTGATCTACGGACCTAGGCATAGCAGCTGTCGCGGCCGGCCAGCGGGCCGCTGCAGCCCAGATGTTGTCGCATCTTATGCGGAGCAACTGCCGGTGCCGGTATCGCCAGACGGACCTGTGCACGCACCTGGCCCCGCTGATGAGCCGCTGGTGAGCTGCTGACACGCAGTCCTAGCTGCGGGAGCGCACCGAGACCAGGGGAGGCTGAGGGGGGGGTGGTAACAGGCCAGGGGAGGCTGGGTGGAGGAGGCCTATGCGTGCCGTGTTAGGGCGGGCTGGGGAGGAGGCCTATGCGTGGCAGGGTTGGGGCGACCCCGCCTTCCCCTGCCTTTTCCCTTCTGCAGGCCTGGGCAACGTCATGGCAGGAGCCGGGTCCATCTGTGTCGCCGACGTGGCAGCGGTGTGACTGCATTCACTGACCAAGCCTGGAGCGAAGGACATCCCCTTGAAGCTGTCCGCGCGGCCGGGTCTCCTGGACGGCGGCGGAACAGCTGCGGGACGTGCGGGACGCTCAGGACGGTGCTGCGCGAGTTGGGAGGGCGGTACATGATCCAGCAGCGCTGTTTGGGTTCCACGGAGTGAAACGCCGGGTGCAGCGCCAGAAGGGATGCGGATCCTCGTCCATGCTGTGATCAGACGTTGCGCTGCCCCGGGGCTATAGCTGTTCAGCCGACAATTCCACACGGACACCGACATCCGATTGTGACCGGGCGATGTGACAACAGGGAGGGCTCCGCAGCCCTAAGCCACGGATCCACGCAGCTTCATCAGGGACGGCCGCCGGACGCTCCCTCGCGCAGCTGGCAGTCCGCCACCCCTCCAGGTCCCGTCAGCGGTAGGCGTCGACCCTGAGAGCGCTCGCGGACTGGCAGAGGCCCCAGGGGAGTGGCACCCGGACCCGCGGGGTCGCGGCGGACCCTGGGGCCAGGTGCTTGCCCACCCACTTCGCCCTTGCAGCCTCCTGTGGCTTCTTGGTGGCTTCTTGGCACTTCGCCCTTGCAGCTTCCTGTGGCTTCTTGTGGCTTCTTGGTGGACTCGGGTCGGCCTTGGTGCCGATCAGCAAGGTTGTAAGGCGGCATTTTGCTAGGGCAAGTGTCAGAGCTGTGGACTGGTAGGCTGGCTGCACTCCAGTGCTCAACCGTGGTTTCCACCACCACGAAAAACGTGGACCAGAAAGTGCAGAGCTATCATCCCTGTCCACTGAAGGTTCAGGGAGGAGGTGGGCGCGAAGGAGGAGGTGGGCGATACCGCACGAGGAGGAGGAGGAGGATGAAGAGTGGGGACCGGGTCATGGCGCAGGCCGGGTCGCGACACTGGGGGCACGTGGTGTGCTCGTCCTACCCTTGTACGTAGGACTCGGCGCTACGGCGCTCAGTACTTGGCATCCTAATCCTCCCCGATCCTTCCGCCCAGAGCGGCATTTCATATCCGGATTTGCAACCCGACATGCTCCACCCACCTGGGGCCGGGCGGTCCTCCGGCGCCCTCTCCCTCCACGGAGGCGGTTAGGCGAGTGACCCTCGCCACAACCGCCGCAGTGCCCCGGCAGCACACGGCCGCCGCCGCCACGGCCGCCGCCGCAGCAGCCCCTTCCACCTTCCAGGCCTCGAGCTCCGCCGCCGCAGCCGCCGCCGGCGACCCGGGCGCTGTGCCGCTGCCGACCCATCACATTGTGGCGGCCGTGGATCCCGATTTGAGCGGAGCCCTCGCGGTGATCTTTTGGGACGAAGACGCGCCCGCCGGTGCGTATCGGCGGCCTGGGCGTATGCTGTGACAGCCAGCGGCAGCGGCAGCAGCGGCGTCGGTGCTGCAGACCCGCCATACCGCCGCGGCGCCGCCGGCCTGGGAAGGCGACTTTGGCGCCTGGCGCCTGACGCTGTCGGGTCCGCATGCGTAGTCCCGCGAGGGGCTGCTAGGGGACTCGCGACCGGAGATGCGGATGCGGATGACTTTGATGGCTTTGATGTTGGACGCGAGGAGGGGCAGACTGCTGCCGGGAGGGCTGCGGAGCTCTGGCTGCCGTCGCCTCCGCGCCGCCGGCCGACTCGTCTCGGTGGACGGTCCGGGTGTGGGACATGCCGGTCAGCTATGCGGAGCGGCAGAAGGCCACAGCCTCCGGGGGGACTTCCAGAAGGAGGTGAGCGCGGTGGTTGATTGGTTGGTTAGTTGGTTGGTGCGGTTCGCTGGCCACCCCACAGTGCGGCTCGCTGCCCATGCTTGCGTCCGTGGCACACCCACCCACCCGCCTGTCCTCCCCTCCCCTCCCTCCTCGGCCATGCCATGCGCCTGTGGCAGCAGGCTGCTCCACGTGGCAGGGGCGCGTGTGGTGCTGGCCAGTGCCCTCGCCGCCGCACTGCCGCCGCCGGGGGAGCGCCGCCGCGTGCCCTGTACGGCTACGTGGAGGTGCCGCCCATCCTGCCGGGGACGGAAACATCTCTGCGTACACAAGAAGTGAGGCCGCCTGGGGGCCCGCGGGGAGGGCCGCGGGGGAGGGCCGCGAGGGAGACTTGGGCCCGAAGCACGTGGGTCGTTGGGAAAACCTCCCGTGCCTGTGTGCCAGAGGAGGACAGTAGTCAAGTGGTATCCTGCACCAGCGCCACCGCCCACTCCCCCGTCAGCGCTCAGAGACGGCCGGACGGACACCCGCCCCCATGGGGCCACTGACCCCCTCGTCATTCGCCACGCGCCCTCCCTCTCTCCTCCCCCCGCCCGTTCGACCGCCCTCCACCCCTCCGACCCGCAGTGTGGAGCACGGGCGCGTGGCTGGGGCTCCTGACTGGCTTGGGCTTCACGGTAGGGGGCTGCGCTGGCTGCCTGGCTGCTGGCTGGCTGGCTGGCCGGGTGCATGGCTGACTTGCTTGGCGTCACTCACACACATGCACGTATGTTGGAAGCTGGTTTGGGTCGGGCGGGCTTCTTCGCTAACGACACGCACTCCTGTTCTGCCTGCCTAAGAAACACACCGCGTTCTGCCTGCCTAAGAAACACACCGCGTTCTGCCTGCCTTAGAAACACACCGCGATGAAGTCCGCACGGTCTCGTGCTGCAGCGTTGTCGACTCCATCTCGCGCGGTTGTTGGTCGTGCCCTCGTGCGCTCGGCCGGCGGGCGCATCCCACTCGGCTCGGCGCCGCTCAGCCTCGTGCCACTCCACTGTCGAAGAAGTGACCCATGGGACGGACGGGGCCGCAGTCGGCTGCGCCGCCGACCGTTACGAGACCGCGGCTGTGGTTCTATTTGCCGTTTTGCGCGGGAGAAGTCTGTTTCTCGGGCCCTTTCTACTTCCCGTCGAACATCACAATTCCCAAAGATGTATCCTGTGCCGGTTTGATGTCGACACGCGCCGTGTGCAGGTGGGTACGGCACCGGTACGGCGGTGGAAGCAGCACTTGGGGCTGTACGGCGCCCAGATCAAGGACGCCGGGTTGGCGCTGGTCCGGGTGCTCTTCCCCGACCAGGGCCGTATCCTCAAGTGGGTTGGCGGTTGGGCGGGTTTGATGGTTGGTTGAATGGACGAGCTCATCTGGGTCGAGGATTGATGCGCATCCTTAAAGACATCAATGGCCGGCCAACGGGGCGGGCGGATGGGTCTTCTCCAAACACATACCGACGCGGGTCTCCGGATGAGAACCCGCCCTGCGACACCCGCCCTGCGACACCCGCCCTGCAACACCCGCCCTCCGACACCCGCCCTGCGACACCCGCCCTCCGACACCCGCCCTCCGGCCCCAGGCACAAGAAGGCCACGGCCGCGCCGACTCGCTGCTGATCGCCGCCTGGGCGCTGGGCGCGTCTCTGCCCCCCTGGCTGGCGGGCACGTTGCGCCGCAACGGCATGACGGTGGACAGGCTGCTGGCGGATCAGCCGGCTGTGACGCTGGCGTGGGGGCCGCCGAGGCCGCCGACGCCCACGGGCGCGTACGGCAATCTGCTGACGCCGGAGCGGGACCTGTGGGATGAGTTAGGTGAGGGCAGCTGTAGGGTTCGGAGGACGGTGATAAGGCCCCAAAGGGCCATCGGACCCCAAATGGGCGGGACGCTGAGGGAGGCCAGCGGTGGAAGAAGGGCTCCCGGACATCTGTGAAAGCCGCTGCTGCTGGTTGGTGGCGGAGGTCGCGGCGGCGGTGAGGGAGGAGGCAGAGGAGGTACTGAGGGAGATGGGTGAGGCGGCGGCGCACGGGGCCGAAGCGGCGGCGTCATCTCCTGCACCGAAGCCGAGACGGCGGCGGCTACCGGGGTGACCGAGGCGGCGGCGGCGGAAGGAACACGTTAGGCGATCGCGGTGGTGGAGGACACAGAGGAGGCGGAGGAGGTAAAGACGTGGAGAGGGCACAGCTGCGCGCCGGGCGGGGTCAAGGGCGCCAGGCGGCGGCGATGCAGGAGCGCATCGCGCTCGCAGGCAGCGGCGGCGGCGGCGGCATTGCGACGCGGTGGATATTTGAGCTGCACAGCTGCTGCGCGGTGGGGGCAACCGCGAGCTGAGCGGGCGGGTCGCGCACGCCTCATGCCAAACGTGCGGGTGGCGATGGGAGAAGCAGCCGGCCAGATCCCGTGCGTGCGGGGTTGGGGCCGGGGGCTCTGGCGTGTGGACAGGCCAATGAAGCCGGTGGTGAACTGTGGAAGCCGTGCATGGGGCTGGGATGTATGGGCTTGGGGGTGAAGCTGTGCATGTACGGCACCCATGACTGGAGTCTCCAGGGTGGATGCATTCCTCGGGTACCTGGAAGCCCAGGTTGGGGTGCTTGCCTAAACTCGTAGATCGCATGATTCCTGTCCTGCGGCTGTGTCCGAAGGTCTGGTGTTCGTCATCAAGAGTCTAGTTTGCGTTGGTGGTCTGGGTGATACGGTCTGAGGTTGCAAGGCCGGATTCCCAAGCGCTCGCGCTATCAGTGAGCAGAACTGCAAGGGTGTGGCCACGACGCTAGCTGGTGTCGGCACGGCGTTTTGTCGGGGACCCGCGCTGTCATCGCCGTGCACTGTTTGCACAGCCCTTTTCCAGACCCACTTTGACCCCTTCGGAAGCCCCCATGCAAGAGGTCACGCCTCGCCACACTGGCCGTACCTGCAGTCAGGCCCTGTCGGAAGGGTCGCAGACACGCCTTGGCCAGCAGGACCGTGTGAGTGTTGTGAGACGGGGACGTGGAGATCCAACCGCTGTGGGCGCGGAGGTGCAGCTCCACAGTTGTGCGACCTATGTGAGCGCGTCGACGGCGTGCGTGCCCCGTCCTTGCTTGGTCCATGCCTCTCGTGCGGGACGTGTTTGTGTTTTAGGCCTTGCACCATTGCACGGACCCCTGGCCCCGCAGCTGAGGCCGATGCCCTCTCGCAATCGGGATTTGAGGGTCTTGCTTAACTCTGACCCTCTCTGACGACGCGCGCCTGGGGCCTTGGCCGCCAGCGGCTGACCCCCTCCAGGACGCGCTCAGGTGCCGCACGGATGAGCATGATATTGGGGATGCGACATAACCGGACGGGTTGCTCACGAGTGCTGCTCACGAGTGCTGGCTTTGGGCCTGAACCCGTTGATAGAGCCCCAGCGGTCGTGCCGGTCGTTCACGGGTAAGGTTGGGCCAGCCTCCATGGCACTGCCTCGTGCCGAAGTGCAGGAGAGTGCAGCTGACCCATATAACACCGATGAACGAAGAGCTAGTCACCCCAGTCGGTATGAGCTCGGCGTCCGGTCGTGCGGCGGTTACAGTTGGGAGTTGTCGATTTCAAGTGCGCGTCCTGCACGACTTTCTTGAACGACGCCGCACAACATTCTTTAATTATGATAACAGGACCAAATACGTCAGATACTAATGACCAGGCGCGGAAGGATGATTCCGTATCTGCGATAAAGAAGGCCAAGCCCCGCAAGCCGCAGCTTCTTATCTTGATATAATCCCTTTTCTTTGCTTGTCTTGTTTGGACGGCACCCTCTATTAGAATGTGGCTGGGGCCAACACAACCATAGCATCTTTTATGCTTTTCTTTATGTTTTGGATAGCGACATTTTACAGATTGGTGGCCTCACCAACTACATCTTGTTTTCATTTTATCCTGGATAACATTCTCTGGAATTTGGTGGCCAACAGAACCATAGCAGGCATCGATCCAGCGAACTCGCCATAACTTCCAGACTCTTTTGTGTGCGCCTTAAACAATCTTCTCTGAGCAACCGTAGTCCATGTAAACTGGCAGCCATTAACTGCGGCTTGCTTGTCGCCACCCGCCCAACATTCGGACCTCGGGAGCGCGTCATGGAGCCCCCCCAGCACATGTTGCAGGGAAGCCCGCAGCTACAGATGGAAGTGAGCCGAAATAGGCGGGCTGCAGAGCTGGTAGGCAGGCTATCAGAGGTTGCAGGTAGGCAGGCTATCAGAGGTTGGCCCGGCCTGCCACTTCTGTTGTGCAGTGGGGCGAAGCGAACACAGCATAGTTATAGCGCAGACGGCGCAATGCACTAGGAGATTCGCCGTGACGAATACCACAGCAGCTGGCTGCGCCCGGAGGCCCGAGGCACAGCCCACAGGCTGGGCACATGCCTGACAAGCTGACAAGGTCAGTACTGCTTTGGTTAGGTTTATGCCAAAACCATGGTTAGAGTTTCGGCGCACGCGCACTCTCACCACGCAGGTTGCAAATAAGCGATAAGACCATCCAGCTCACCTAGTGTTTACTGGATGATGCGGAATGACGCTGAAAACCGAACGGGAGTATTCCCAGTGACCCTTCGCCCGGTTGTCAGTGTTATCCAGTGTTATCCAGCAAAGAATAGGTGAGCCGATCTTATCGCTGATCCGCAAGCTGCGTGGTAAGGTGCTAGGGCCACTAGGGCCCCACAACTCAACCCATGGTTTTCACCTGAAAACCAGAGCAGTCCGACCCGGTCAAGTTGTCAGACATGTGCGATTGCCAGTAGTGTATACGAACCAGCAGTAGCATCTCGTAAGACAGGATTGTCAGACAGAGGAGCCGGGCATCTGCACGGCCGAGAGCCTCGCCGCTGCTTTCGTACATTGGACATCCTATATCAACCTGCGACTGGCCTCCTTTTTCACCACAAAGCTGCTGGATTAATTAGTCTCTGACGTACTAGATCTCATACAGTTTTCTTATTGCGCTCTCGCTCCAGCTGAGTTCTTTTATTGTCCCGAAGCACTGCCTCCCTGCAAATTCTTCTCACACGATGCACAGATGCACTATTTCAATTAGAGTTTAGCTTGGTATGTGCTTTTCATACTGGAAACGTTCAGCTCTGGTTCAGCTCATACGGCGCTCGGAAGTCTTGGGTTGGAGGACTTCACTCTGGCCGTGGCGACAGCGACTTCATCATAAAGGTAAACTTCCGGTTTTCCGGTTTTGAGCCGTTCGCGCTTTACGTCACCTGGTTGCCAATCAAAGGCTGCACTGCAGCAATTCCGCCCCTTGTTGACAATTTCAATTCTATTGCGAACTTTGTTATCTGGTAATCTTGTTTCATTAACACGGTGACCAGCAGGCCCAACCGGTCGGTTGCTTCTCGCGCGGTCCTCCTGCCCTTCCTGCCTGCTTCCGCCTCCCGATAACGCCTCCACGCACATCAACGTCCCTCACGCCTCCCTCCCTCCTCTGCCCTTGCTGCCACCCTGACATGCAGATGATGGACCTGAAAGTCCACGATGCGCTCAAGTTCGGACCAAAGCACCGCACAGCACTCAAGGCGGCCGCTTACAGCACAAGCGACGACACGGGTTGGCTTTGTGCCTGCTTACTTGCTTGCAGGCACGTGCATCGCATTGGTTCATCGCATCGGTGCATCGCATTGCCAGCGGTGTGTCGCCTCGAAGGTATGTCTGTCCGCATCTACATGCAAGTGCTGCTGCCGTTCATTACAGCACGAGCTGACTCCGTGCGTGCGTCCGAACTTGCTTGAAGGACCGCTCATCGCCTGCTGTACGATGACACGGATCTGCCCCTGATGGGCACGAGCTGACTCCGTTGGTCTTTACTTATTACTTGCTGACAGGCGCGGTAAGTTCAGGTAAGTTTTGCTTCGCAAGTAAGCCAGCTTTCCACTCTGACCCCGCCCTTGTGTCGTTGCTTGCTTGCAGGATCGCTCATCGGAAGGGGTGCTTCGTCGGGTTTGCCAACACGAACACTCACCGTCTAACGAATCCCGCTGCATCGCCAAGACCTCAGCGCGTGTCACCTTCGAGTGCGCCTCGGCCGTGACGCGACCCCAAATCCGGTAGGCGACGATTGGGCTGGGCTCGGGATCATGTGCCGGGTCGTTGGGTCGGGCCCAGGGAGGGGTAATGCGCCAACGGGTATCTACCTTGCGTTGGGCTCGGGGATATGTCATTCGCACGGCCAGCGGCTCCGTGGTATCCGTGGTTGGATAGTCTTGCCTGTCTTCTCGCCGTACCATCCATGCGTTGTCGCGGATCTTGTTCGGTTCGACCATCTGGGTTCCGTACAGTCTCGTACAGTCCTGCCGATTCTTCTGCCGTGTCCCGATAACGCCCCCACATTTACGTCTCTTACGCCTCCCTCCCTCCCTCCTCCTCCCGCGTCGCCACCCTGCAGGTCTATCTATCTTGGATCTGCTTGCCGATGATGCGCTTCAGTTGGGACCAACACGCGTCACGGGTCTCAAGGCGGCCTTTTCGGTGGGTGATGCAAGACGCGTCACGTCCTCCGGAGTCTCTATCTGCAAGTGCGTTCGCGTTCGCACCCCCGAGTGAAACGACAAACCGACAGCAGCAACAGCTACAGCCAAAGTACAGCAAACCTGAAAGCGCAGCTACAACTAAAGAAAGAACAGCCAGCAAACCTAGGCGTCAACATCGTAGGGCGCGTATCGTGGTGTGTGTGTGTGTATATGTGTGTGCGGTAGTACTGCCCCATGCGCTACCAAGCTGTTTATTGACGTTCTCGCCCCCCTCTTTCCCTCCCCCCTTTTCCCCTTCGGCCCTCCGGCATCGAGGCGGCGCTGTCCGACATCTGCCCATGTCCAGGACGCGACGGCATGACAATGTCGGACAGTGTCAACGGCAACCTTAAGGGTGTAGTAAGGGTGGTGTTAGCAGGTCCGCGGCATGCACGTCGATTCCGGTCATGGCCAGCGGCTCCGTGGTTGGATAGTCTTGCCTGTCTTCTCGCTGTTCCATTCATGCGTTGTCGCGGATCTTGTTCGGTTCGACCATCTGGGTTCCGTACAGTCTCGTACAGTCCTGCCGATTCTTCTGCCGTGTCCCGATAACGCCCCCACATTTACGTTTCTTACGCCTCCCTCCCTCCCTCCTCCTCCCGCGTCGCCACCCTGCAGGTCTATCTATCTTGGATCTGCTTGCCGATGATGCGCTTCAGTTGGGACCAACACGCGTCACGGGTCTCAAGGTGGCCTTTTCGGTGGGTGATGCAAGACGCGTCACGTCCTCCGGAGTCTCTATCTGCAAGTGCGTTCGCGGTCGCACCCCCGAGTGAAACGACAAACCGACAGCAGCAACAGCTACAGCCAAAGTACAGCAAACCTGAAAGCGCAGCTACAACTAAAGAAAGCACAGCCAGCAAACCTAGGCGTCAACATCCTAGAGCGCGTATCGGGGTGTGTGTGTGTGTGTGTGTGTGTGTGTGTGTGTGTGTGTGTATATATATATGTGTGTGCGGTAGTACTGCCCCATGCGCTACCAAGCTGTTTATTGACGTTCTCGCCCCCTCTTTCCCTCCCCCCTTTTCCCCTTCGGCCCTCCGGCATCGAGGCGGCGCTGTCCGACATCTGCCCATGTCCAGGACGCGACGGCATGACAATGTCGGACAGTGTCAACGGCAACCTTAAGGGTGTAGTAAGGGTGGTGTTAGCAGGTCCGCGGCATGCACGTCGATTCCGGTCATGGCCAGCGGCTCCGTGGTTGGATAGTCTTGCCTGTGTTCTCGCTGTTCCATCCATGCGTTGTCGCGGATCTTGTGCGGTTCGACCATCTGGGTTCCGTACAGTCTCGTACAGTCCTGCCGATTCTTCTGCCGTGTCCCGATAACGCCCCCACATTTACGTCTCTTACGCCTCCCTCCCTCCCTCCTCCTCCCGCGTCGCCACCCTGCAGGTCTATCTATCTTGGATCTGCTTGCCGATGATGCGCTTCAGTTGGGACCAACACGCGTCACGGGTCTCAAGGTGGCCTTTTCGGTGGGTGATGCAAGACGCGTCACGTCCTCCGGAGTCTCTATCTGCAAGTGCGTTCGCGGTCGCACCCCCGAGTGAAACGACAAACCGACAGCAGCAACAGCTACAGCCAAAG
The DNA here is from genome assembly GCA_003117195.1 of Eudorina sp. 2006-703-Eu-15. Taxonomy (NCBI): domain Eukaryota; kingdom Viridiplantae; phylum Chlorophyta; class Chlorophyceae; order Chlamydomonadales; family Volvocaceae; genus Eudorina; species Eudorina sp. 2006-703-Eu-15. The sequence continues at coordinate 10,695 of BDSI01000694.1, forward strand.
TACAGCAAACCTAAAAGCGCAGCTACAGCTAAAGAAAGCACAGCCAGCAAACCTAGGCGTCAACATCGTAGGGCGCGTATCGGTGTGTGTGTGTGTGTGTGTGTGTGTGTGTGTGTGTGTGTGTGTGTGTGTGTGTGTGTGTGTGTGTGTGTATATATGTGTGTGCGGTAGTACTGCCCCATGCGCTACCAAGCTGTTTATTGACGTTCTCGCCCCCCTCTTTCCCTCCCCCCTTTTCCCCTTCGGCCCTCCGGCATCGAGGCGGCGCTGTCCGACATCTGCCCATGTCCAGGACGCGACGGCATGACAATGTCGGACAGTGTCAACGGCAACCTTAAGGGTGTAGTAAGGGTGGTGTTAGCAGGTCCGCGGCATGCACGTCGATTCCGGTCATGGCCAGCGGCTCCGTGGTTGGATAGTCTTGCCTGTGTTCTCGCTGTTCCATCCATGCGTTGTCGCGGATCTTGTGCGGTTCGACCATCTGGGTTCCGTACAGTCTCGTACAGTCCTGCCGATTCTTCTGCCGTGTCCCGATAACGCCCCCACATTTACGTCTCTTACGCCTCCCTCCCTCCCTCCTCCTCCCGCGTCGCCACCCTGCAGGTCTATCTATCTTGGATCTGCTTGCCGATGATGCGCTTCAGTTGGGACCAACACGCGTCACGGGTCTCAAGGTGGCCTTTTCGGTGGGTGATGCAAGACGCGTCACGTCCTCCGGAGTCTCTATCTGCAAGTGCGTTCGCGGTCGCACCCCGAGTGAAACGACAAACCGACAGCAGCAACAGCTACAGCCAAAGTACAGCAAACCTAAAAGCGCAGCTACAGCTAAAGAAAGCACAGCCAGCAAACCTAGGCGTCAACATCGTAGGGCGCGTATCGGTGTGTGTGTGTGTGTATGTGTGTGCGGTAGTACTGCCCCATGCGCTACCAAGCTGTTTATTGACGTTCTCGCCCCCCTCTTTCCCTCCCCCCTTTTCCCCTTCGGCCCTCCGGCATCGAGGCGGCGCTGTCCGACATCTGCCCATGTCCAGGACGCGACGGCATGACAATGTCGGACAGTGTCAACGGCAACCTTAAGGGTGTAGTAAGGGTGGTGTTAGCAGGTCCGCGGCATGCACGTCGATTCCGGTCATGGCCAGCGGCTCCGTGGTTGGATAGTCTTGCCTGTCTTCTCGCTGTTCCATTCATGCGTTGTCGCGGATCTTGTTCGGTTCGACCATCTGGGTTCCGTACAGTCTCGTACAGTCCTGCCGATTCTTCTGCCGTGTCCCGATAACGCCCCCACATTTACGTTTCTTACGCCTCCCTCCCTCCCTCCTCCTCCCGCGTCGCCACCCTGCAGGTCTATCTATCTTGGATCTGCTTGCCGATGATGCGCTTCAGTTGGGACCAACACGCGTCACGGGTCTCAAGGTGGCCTTTTCGGTGGGTGATGCAAGACGCGTCACGTCCTCCGGAGTCTCTATCTGCAAGTGCGTTCGCGGTCGCACCCCCGAGTGAAACGACAAACCGACAGCAGCAACAGCTACAGCCAAAGTACAGCAAACCTGAAAGCGCAGCTACAACTAAAGAAAGCACAGCCAGCAAACCTAGGCGTCAACATCCTAGAGCGCGTATCGGGTGTGTGTGTGTGTGTGTGTGTGTGTGTGTGTGTGTGTGTGTGTGTGTGTGTGTGTGTGTATATATATATGTGTGTGCGGTAGTACTGCCCCATGCGCTACCAAGCTGTTTATTGACGTTCTCGCCCCCCTCTTTCCCTCCCCCCTTTTCCCCTTCGGCCCTCCGGCATCGAGGCGGCGCTGTCCGACATCTGCCCATGTCCAGGACGCGACGGCATGACAATGTCGGACAGTGTCAACGGCAACCTTAAGGGTGTAGTAAGGGTGGTGTTAGCAGGTCCGCGGCATGCACGTCGATTCCGGTCATGGCCAGCGGCTCCGTGGTTGGATAGTCTTGCCTGTCTTCTCGCTGTTCCATTCATGCGTTGTCGCGGATCTTGTTCGGTTCGACCATCTGGGTTCCGTACAGTCTCGTACAGTCCTGCCGATTCTTCTGCCGTGTCCCGATAACGCCCCCACATTTACGTTTCTTACGCCTCCCTCCCTCCCTCCTCCTCCCGCGTCGCCACCCTGCAGGTCTATCTATCTTGGATCTGCTTGCCGATGATGCGCTTCAGTTGGGACCAACACGCGTCACGGGTCTCAAGGTGGCCTTTTCGGTGGGTGATGCAAGACGCGTCACGTCCTCCGGAGTCTCTATCTGCAAGTGCGTTCGCGGTCGCACCCCCGAGTGAAACGACAAACCGACAGCAGCAACAGCTACAGCCAAAGTACAGCAAACCTGAAAGCGCAGCTACAACTAAAGAAAGCACAGCCAGCAAACCTAGGCGTCAACATCCTAGAGCGCGTATCGGGGTGTGTGTGTGTGTGTGTGTGTGTGTGTGTGTGTGTGTGTGTGTGTGTGTGTGTGTGTGTATATATATATGTGTGTGCGGTAGTACTGCCCCATGCGCTACCAAGCTGTTTATTGACGTTCTCGCCCCCCTCTTTCCCTCCCCCCTTTTCCCCTTCGGCCCTCCGGCATCGAGGCGGCGCTGTCCGACATCTGCCCATGTCCAGGACGCGACGGCATGACAATGTCGGACAGTGTCAACGGCAACCTTAAGGGTGTAGTAAGGGTGGTGTTAGCAGGTCCGCGGCATGCACGTCGATTCCGGTCATGGCCAGCGGCTCCGTGGTTGGATAGTCTTGCCTGTCTTCTCGCTGTTCCATTCATGCGTTGTCGCGGATCTTGTTCGGTTCGACCATCTGGGTTCCGTACAGTCTCGTACAGTCCTGCCGATTCTTCTGCCGTGTCCCGATAACGCCCCCACATTTACGTTTCTTACGCCTCCCTCCCTCCTCCTCCTCCCGCGTCGCCACCCTGCAGGTCTATCTATCATGGATCTGCTTGCCGATGATGCGCTTCAGTTGGGACCAACACGCGTCACGGGTCTCAAGGTGGCCTTTTCGGTGGGTGATGCAAGACGCGTCACGTCCTCCGGAGTCTCTATCTGCAAGTGCGTTCGCGGTCGCACCCCCGAGTGAAACGACAAACCGACAGCAGCAACAGCTACAGCCAAAGTACAGCAAACCTGAAAGCGCAGCTACAACTAAAGAAAGCACAGCCAGCAAACCTAGGCGTCAACATCCTAGAGCGCGTATCGGTGTGTGTGTGTGTGTGTGTGTGTGTGTGTGTGTGTGTGTGTGTGTGTGTGTGTGTGTGTGTGTGTGTGTGTATATATATATGTGTGTGCGGTAGTACTGCCCCATGCGCTACCAAGCTGTTTATTGACGTTCTCGCCCCCCTCTTTCCCTCCCCCCTTTTCCCCTTCGGCCCTCCGGCATCGAGGCGGCGCTGTCCGACATCTGCCCATGTCCAGGACGCGACGGCATGACAATGTCGGACAGTGTCAACGGCAACCTTAAGGGTGTAGTAAGGGTGGTGTTAGCAGGTCCGCGGCATGCACGTCGATTCCGGTCATGGCCAGCGGCTCCGTGGTTGGATAGTCTTGCCTGTGTTCTCGCTGTTCCATCCATGCGTTGTCGCGGATCTTGTGCGGTTCGACCATCTGGGTTCCGTACAGTCTCGTACAGTCCTGCCGATTCTTCTGCCGTGTCCCGATAACGCCCCCACATTTACGGCTCTTACGCCTCCCTCCCTCCCTCCTCCTCCCGCGTCGCCACCCTGCAGGTCTATCTATCTTGGATCTGCTTGCCGATGATGCGCTTCAGTTGGGACCAACACGCGTCACGGGTCTCAAGGTGGCCTTTTCGGTGGGTGATGCAAGACGCGTCACGTCCTCCGGAGTCTCTATCTGCAAGTGCGTTCGCGGTCGCACCCCGAGTGAAACGACAAACCGACAGCAGCAACAGCTACAGCCAAAGTACAGCAAACCTAAAAGCGCAGCTACAGCTAAAGAAAGCACAGCCAGCAAACCTAGGCGTCAACATCGTAGGGCGCGTATCGGTGTGTGTGTGTATGTGTGTGCGGTAGTACTGTCCCATGCGCTACCAAGCTGTTTATTGACGTTCTCGCCCCCCTCTTTCCCTCCCCCCTTTTTCCCCCTTGGCCCTCCGGCATCGAGGCGGCGCTGTCCGACATCTGCCCATGCCCAGGACGCGACGGCATGACAATGTCGGACAGTGTCAACGGCAACCTTAAGGGTGTAGTAAGGGTGGTGTTAGCAGGTCCGCGGCATGCACGTCGATTCCGGTCATGGCCAGCGGCTCCGTGGTTGGATAGTCTTGCCTGTGTTCTCGCTGTTCCATCCATGCGTTGTCGCGGATCTTGTGCGGTTCGACCATCTGGGTTCCGTACAGTCTCGTACAGTCCTGCCGATTCTTCTGCCGTGTCCCGATAACGCCCCACATTTACGTTTCTTACGCCTCCCTCCCTCCCTCCCTCCTCCTCCCGCGTCGCCACCCTGCAGGTCTATCTATCTTGGATCTGCTTGCCGATGATGCGCTTCAGTTGGGACCAACACGCGTCACGGGTCTCAAGGTGGCCTTTTCGGTGGGTGATGCAAGACGCGTCACGTCCTCCGGAGTCTCTATCTGCAAGTGCGTTCGCGTTCGCACCCCCGAGTGAAACGACAAACCGACAGCAGCAACAGCTACAGCCAAAGTACAGCAAACCTGAAAGCGCAGCTACAACTAAAGAAAGCACAGCCAACAAACCTAGGCGTCAACATCGTAGGGCGCGTATCGTGGTGTGTGTGTGTATGTGTGTGCGGTAGTACTGCCCCATGCGCTACCAAGCTGTTTATTGACGTTCTCGCCCCCCTCTTTCCCTCCCCCCTTTTCCCCTTCGGCCCTCCGGCATCGAGGCGGCGCTGTCCGACATCTGCCCATGTCCAGGACGCGACGGCATGACAATGTCGGACAGTGTCAACGGCAACCTTAAGGGTGTAGTAAGGGTGGTGTTAGCAGGTCCGCGGCATGCACGTCGATTCCGGTCATGGCCAGCGGCTCCGTGGTTGGATAGTCTTGCCTGTCTTCTCGCTGTTCCATTCATGCGTTGTCGCGGATCTTGTTCGGTTCGACCATCTGGGTTCCGTACAGTCTCGTACAGTCCTGCCGATTCTCTGCCGTGTCCCGATAACGCCCCCACATTTACGGCTCTTACGCCTCCCTCCCTCCCTCCTCCTCCCGCGTCGCCACCCTGCAGGTCTATCTATCTTGGATCTGCTTGCCGATGATGCGCTTCAGTTGGGACCAACACGCGTCACGGGTCTCAAGGTGGCCTTTTCGGTGGGTGATGCAAGACGCGTCACGTCCTCCGGAGTCTCTATCTGCAAGTGCGTTCGCGGTCGCACCCCCGAGTGAAACGACAAACCGACAGCAGCAACAGCTACAGCCAAAGTACAGCAAACCTAAAAGCGCAGCTACAGCTAAAGAAAGCACAGCCAGCAAACCTAGGCGTCAACATCGTAGGGCGCGTATCGGTGTGTGTGTGTATGTGTGTGCGGTAGTACTGTCCCATGCGCTACCAAGCTGTTTATTGACGTTCTCGCCCCCCTCTTTCCCTCCCCCCTTTTTCCCTTGGCCTCCGGCATCGAGGCGGCGCTGTCCGACATCTGCCCATGCCCAGGACGCGACGGCATGACAATGTCGGACAGTGTCAACGGCAACCTTAAGGGTGTAGTAAGGGTGGTGTTAGCAGGTCCGCGGCATGCACGTCGATTCCGGTCAATGGCCAGCGGCTCCGTGGTTGGATAGTCTTGCCTGTGTTCTCGCTGTTCCATCCATGCGTTGTCGCGGATCTTGTGCGGTTCGACCATCTGGGTTCCGTACAGTCTCGTACAGTCCTGCCGATTCTTCTGCCGTGTCCCGATAACGCCCCCACATTTACGTTTCTTACGCCTCCCTCCCTCCCTCCCTCCTCCTCCCGCGTCGCCACCCTGCAGGTCTATCTATCTTGGATCTGCTTGCCGATGATGCGCTTCAGTTGGGACCAACACGCGTCACGGGTCTCAAGGTGGCCTTTTCGGTGGGTGATGCAAGACGCGTCACGTCCTCCGGAGTCTCTATCTGCAAGTGCGTTCGCGTTCGCACCCCGAGTGAAACGACAAACCGACAGCAGCAACAGCTACAGCCAAAGTACAGGCAAACCTGAAAGCGCAGCTACAACTAAAGAAAGCACAGCCAACAAACCTAGGCGTCAACATCGTAGGGCGCGTATCGTGGTGTGTGTGTGTATGTGTGTGCGGTAGTACTGCCCATGCGCTACCAAGCTGTTTATTGACGTTCTCGCCCCCCTCTTTCCCTCCCCCTTTTCCCCTTCGGCCCTCCGGCATCGAGGCGGCGCTGTCCGACATCTGCCCATGTCCAGGACGCGACGGCATGACAAATGTCGGACAGTGTCAACGGCAACTTAAGGGTGTAGTAAGGGTGGTGTTAGGCAGGTCCGCGGCATGCACGTCGATTCCGGTCATGGCCAGCGCTCCGTGGTTGGATAGTAAGGGTGGTGTTAGCAGGTCCGGCATGCACGTCGATTCCGGTCATGGCCAGCGGCTCCGTGGTTGGATAGTCTTGCCTGTGTTCTCGCTGTTCCATCCATGCGTTGTCGCGGATCTTGTGCGGTTTCGACCATCTGGGTTCCGTACAGTCTCGTACAGTCCTGCCGATTCTTCTGCCGTGTCCCGATAACGCCCCCACATTTACGTTCTTACGCCTCCTCCCTCCCTCCTCCTCCGCGTCGCCACCCTGCAGGTCTATCTATCTTGGATCTGCTTGCCGATGATGCGCTTCAGTTGGGACCAACACGCGTCACGGGTCTCAAGGTGGCCTTTTCGGTGGGTGATGCAAGACGCGTCACGTCCTCCGGAGTCTCTATCTGCAAGTGCGTTCGCGTTCGCACCCCCGAGTGAAACGACAAACCGACAGCAGCAACAGCTACAGCCAAAGTACAGCAAACCTAAAAGCGCAGCTACAGCTAAAGAAAGCACAGCCAGCAAACCTAGGCGTCAACATCGTAGGCGCGTATCGTGTGTGTGTGTATGTGTGTGCGGTAGTACTGCCCATGCGCTACCAAGCTGTTTATTGACGTTCTCGCCCCTCTTTCCCTCCCCCCCTTTTTCCCCTTGGCCCTCCGGCATCGAGGCGGCGCTGTCCGACATCTGCCCATGCCCAGGACGCGACGGCATGACAATGTCGGACAGTGTCAACGGCAACCTTAAGGGTGTAGTAAGGGTGGTGTTAGCAGGTCCGCGCATGCACGTCGATTCCGGTCATGGCCAGCGCTCCGTGGTTGGATAGTCTTGCCTGTGTTCTCGCTGTTCCATCCATGCGTTGTCGCGGATCTTGTGCGGTTCGACCATCTGGGTTCCGTACAGTCTCGTACAGTCCTGCCGATTCTTCTGCCGTGTCCCGATAACGCCCCCACATTTACGTTTCTTACGCCTCCCTCCCTCCCTCCCTCCTCCTCCGCGTCGCCACCCTGCAGGGTCTATCTATCTTGGATCTGCTTGCCGATGATGCGCTTCAGTTGGGACCAACACGCGTCACGGGTCTCAAGGTGGCCTTTTCGGTGGGTGATGCAAGACGCGTCACGTCCTCCGGAGTCTCTATCTGCAAGTGCGTTCGCGTCGCACCCCCGAGTGAAACGACAAACCGACAGCAGCAACAGCTACAGCCAAAGTACAGCAAACCTAAAAGCGCAGCTACAGCTAAAGAAAGCACAGCCAGCAAACCTAGGCGTCAACATCGTAGGGCGCGTATCGGTGTGTGTGTGTATGTGTGTGCGGTAGTACTGCCCATGCGCTACCAAGCTGTTTATTGACGTTCTCGCCCCCCTCTTTCCCTCCCCCTTTTTTCCCCTTCGGCCCTCCGGCATCGAGGCGGCGCTGTCCGACATCTGCCCATGCCCAGGACGCGACGGCATGACAATGTCGGACAGTGTCAACGGCAACCTTAAGGGTGTAGTAAGGGTGGTGTTAGCAGGTCCGCGGCATGCACGTCGATTCCGGTCATGGCCAGCGGCTCCGTGGTTGGATAGTCTTGCCTGTGTTCTCGCTGTTCCATCCATGCGTTGTCGCGGATCTTGTGCGGTTCGACCATCTGGGTTCCGTACAGTCTCGTACAGTCCTGCCGATTCTTCTGCCGTGTCCCGATAACGCCCCCACATTTACGTTTCTTACGCCTCCCTCCCTCCTCCCTCCTCCTCCCGCGTCGCCACCCTGCAGGTCTATCTATCTTGGATCTGCTTGCCGATGATGCGCTTCAGTTGGGACCAACACGCGTCACGGGTCTCAGGTGGCCTTTTCGGTGGGTGATGCAAGACGCGTCACGTCCTCCGGAGTCTCTATCTGCAAGTGCGTTCGCGTTCGCACCCCGAGTGAAACGACAAACCGACAGCAGCAACAGCTACAGCCAAAGTACAGCAAACCTAAAGCGCAGCTACAGCTAAAGAAAGCACAGCCAGCAAACCTAGGCGTCAACATCGTAGGGCGCGTATCGTGGTGTGTGTGTGTATGTGTGTGCGGTAGTACTGCCCCATGCGCTACCAAGCTGTTTATTGACGTTCTCGCCCCCCTCTTTCCCTCCCCCCTTTTCCCCTTCGGCCCTCGGCATCGAGCGGCGCTGTCCGACATCTGCCCATGCCAGGACGCGACGGCATGACAATGTCGGACAGTGTCAACGGCAACCTTAAGGGTGTAGTAAGGGTGGTGTTAGCAGGTCCGCGGCATGCACGTCGATTCCGGTCATGGCCAGCGGCTGCCGTGGTTGGATAGTCTTGCCTGTCTTCTCGCTGTTCCATTCATGCGTTGTCGCGGATCTTGTTGCGGTTCGACCATCTGGGTTCCGTACAGTCTCGTACAGTCCTGCCGAATTCTTCTGCCGTGTCCCGATAACGCCCCCACATTTACGTTTCTTACGCCTCCCTCCCTCCCTCCCTCCTCCCGCGTCGCCACCCTGCAGGTCTATCTATCTTGGAATCTGCTTGCCCGATGATGCGCTTCAGTTGGACCAACCACGCGTCACGGGTCTCAAGGTGGCCTTTTCGGTGGTGATGCAAGACGCGTCACGTCCTCCGGAGTCTCTATCTGCAAGTGCGTTCGCGTTCGCACCCCGAGTGAAACGACAAACCGACAGCAGCAACAGCTACAGCCAAAGTACAGCAAACCTGAAAGCGCAGCTACAACTAAAGAAAGCACAGCCAACAAACCTAGGCGTCAACATCGTAGGGCGCGTATCGTGGTGTGTGTGTGTATGTGTTGCGGTAGTACTGCCCCATGCGCTACCAAGCTGTTTATTGACGTTCTCGCCCCCCTCTTTCCCTCCCCCCTTTTCCCCTTCGGCCCTCCGGCATCGAGGCGGCGCTGTCCGACATCTGCCCATGTCCAGGACGCGACGGCATGACAATGTCGGACAGTGTCAACGGCAACCTTAAGGGTGTAGTAAGGGTGGTGTTAGCAGGTCCGCGGCATGCACGTCGATTCCGGTCATGGCCAGCGGCTCCGTGGTTGGATAGTCTTGCCTGTCTTCTCGCTGTTCCATCCATGCGTTGTCGCGGATCTTGTGCGGTTCGACCATCTGGGTTCCGTACAGTCTCGTACAGTCCTGCCGATTCTTCTGCCGTGTCCCGATAACGCCCCCACATTTACGTTCTTACGCCTCCCTCCCTCCCTCCTCCTCCCGCGTCGCCACCTGCAGGTCTATCTATCTTGGATCTGCTTGCCGATGATGCGCTTCAGTTGGGACCAACACGCGTCACGGGTCTCAAGGTGGCCTTTTCGGTGGGTGATGCAAGACGCGTCACGTCCTCCGGAGTCTCTATCTGCAAGTGCGTTCGCGGGTCGCACCCCGAGTGAAACGACAAACCGACAGCAGCAACAGCTACAGCCAAAGTACAGCAAACCTAAAAGCGCAGCTACAGCTAAAGAAAGCACAGCCAGCAACCTAGGCGTCAACATCGTAGGGCGCGTATCGGTGTGTGTGTGTATGGTGTGTGCGGTAGTACTGTCCCATGCGCTACCAAGCTGTTTATTGACGTTCTCGCCCCCTCTTTCCCTCCCCCTTTTCCCCCTTGCGCCTCCGGCATCGAGGCGGCGCTGTCCGACATCTGCCCATGCCAGGACGCGACGGCATGACAATGTCGGACAGTGTCAACGGCAAACCTTAAGGTGTAGTAAGGGTGGTGTTAGCAGGTCCGCGGCATGCACGTCGATTCCGGTCATGGCCAGCGGCTCCGTGGTTGGATAGTCTTGCCTGTGTTCTCGCTGTTCCATCCATGCGTTGTCGCGGATCTTGTGCGTTCGACCATCTGGGTTCCGTACAGTCTCGTC
>BDSI01000695.1:0-21011 GCA_003117195.1 Eudorina sp. 2006-703-Eu-15
TACAGCACACGCCTGCAGTACATTCTGCATGTGAACGTACGGCATCTGGTAGGATTTACAACTAGAGGACTTATAATAAATAGGAGGGGCGGTGCACGCGCACGAACAGATTGCCAAACAAACTCGATATATATAACCCAGGGAAGGGGGCCGCAAGTGCCCACACCCATGCCAAGGAGGGACGTGTGCGTGGGGAACCTGCCTTGCTGCGAGTAGGGGGGTTGTGGGCGAAACCCACGGGTCACCCAGCACCAAGCTCCCAAACTCACCGCGCTAAACGCGGATCCTCTTCTCCATCAAATATAACACGCTGCAATGGTTGATTGTGGCGGTTGAAGGCGGCACGTGGCGGGGCTGAGGGGCGATGGAGGTGGCGGGGGGTGGGCAGGGCCACAGGTGGTGGAGGTTCGCCGCGACTCCTGTACGGCCAAGGGTACGGCAGAACGGACGTATCTCTTAGTACAATTCCTGCCTTTACAAGAGGGTTCCAACGCAATTTAAAGCGTGTCCAACGGGCTCCTATGCACAAAGATACGCGGGTTAAGTGCACTGAGGGGGCTGAGGATACAACCCACGGCCAACGGGCGCGGGCACGTGGCTGGCGCACGCGCACGCGCACGAACAGATTGCCAAACAAACTCGATATATATAACCCAGGGGAAGGGCCGCAAGTGCCCACACCATGCCAAGGGAGGGACGTGCGTGTGCGGGGGAACCTGCCTTGCTGCGAGTAGGGGGTTGTGGGCGAACCCACGGGTCACCCAGCACCAAGCTCCCAAACTCACCGCGCTAAACGCGGATCCTCTTCTCCATCAAATATAACACGCTGCAATGGTTGATTGTGGCGGTTGAAGGCGGCACGTGGCGGGCTGAGGGGCGATGGAGTGGCCGGGGTGGGCAGGGCCACAGGTGGTGGAGGTTCGCCGCGACTCCTGTACGGCCAAGGTACGGCAGAACGGACGTATCTCTTAGTACAATTCCTGCCTTTACAAGAGGGTTCCAACGCAATTTAAAGCGTGTCCAACGGGCTCCTATGCACAAAGATACGCGGGGTTAACTGCACTGAGGGGCTGAGGATACAACCACGGCCAACGGGCACGGGCACGCGGCTTGGCGCACGCGCACGCACACGAACAGATTGCCAAACAAACTCGATACCTACACGTCCGCATGGAAGAGAGCTTTCCAACAATTCTGAAAGCGCGACGAGCGACTTCTAGAGACCCACATACACGGGGTTAAGTGCACTGGGGGAGCTTGGGGGAAACCCACGGCAAGGGGTGGGCACGACAAGAGCCCTGATCCCACACTCACCGGGCGGGATAAGGACCTCGTTCACAGTAGCTCCGTAGTCCCACGCAGGTTTCATGATGGCGGAGGTGGTGGTGCTGGCGTTGTCGATGCTGGCATTGACGGTGTGGTGGTGGCGGTTGTGGCGATGTCGGAAAACAGCGTTCCTCCGCTGTGTTGTTCATGACACGGGGCCTGTAGGATCAAAACAAGGAACTCATATTACTTCTATCTCAAAGTACCAGGATAGGTCTTCCCTGCGCCTTCGCGAGGTGTACATACGTCCAGACCGGACGACTGCGACGAGACATGCTCCTAAAATCGACATTCGGCCTTAAAACCTTTCAACCGCTCCGCCTCCCACACGCTTCTGAAGCTTCGCAACCTACTTAATTTATGACAAACATCCACTGCGGCTGATGCGCAACGGACGCGACAAACTCCCCTCGTTTCAATATGGCAGCCTGAACCCGCAAACCCTAAACCCTAAACCCTAAACCCTGGTACGACAATTGGGTTTGCAATTGCGGGACAGTGCGTGGGCTCATGTCACGCTAGCTGACGGGAACCAACAACGCATCTTGGGTGAGGTTACCTTCGAGTGACGCTAGGGTCGCTGCGCCTCACACTTAGGCCATACGTCTTGTCTGGTCTGACTGATGCTGCTTCGTTCATCTTGGGGTCGAGCACACTTGCTCGGCATTCGGCCAACCTTGACTATGGCCGCCGCGCGCTGCTATTGCGTGTGGGGGAAGGCTGCGCGTCATACCTCTGCTTGGTTCCGCGCCTAAGGGTGGTGACAGTGCCCCTGCTGTTAACTACGCTGTTGCAGCCATGTGTGCTCGTACCATGCCTGAACCTGTCGGCCGTAAGGCAGCTATGCGTTTGTTGCGCAAGGGTGCTCATGCCATCCTTGTACGACCCAAGCTTAACTTAAACGCTGCTGTCGCCCCTGATGCACCCAAAGACCCTGAGGTCGAAGCCCTCTTGGATGAGTTCGCAGATCTATTCCGCGAGATCCCTGGGCTGCCGCCCATGCGCCCGGTGGATCATACCATCCCACTGATGCCTGACGCACAACCAGTGTCGCGTCCCATGTACCGGCTCAGTCCGTTGGAGCTTGACGAAGTCAAACGTCAGGTGTCCGACCTCCTGGCTAAAGGTATGGTTAGGCCTAGCACCTCCCCGTACTCCGCGCCAATCCTTTTCGTGGGTAAGAAGGATGGTGGTCTGCGCATGTGCATTGACTACCGGGGGCTTAACTCAGTCACGGTCAAGAACCGCTACCGCTGCCTAGGGTGGACGACTTGCTTGACAAGCTGCGCGGTGCTGCGTTCTTTAGCTCGATTGACCTACAGCAAGGGTACAACCAGATCCGGATTGCTGAGTCGGACATTCCGAAAACTGCTTTCCGCACGCCCTTTTGTCACTATGAGTACACCGTGTTGAGCTTTGGCCTGGTTAACGCTCCCGCCACGTTCCAAGCCGTGATGAACCGCATCTTCAGGCCTTACCTAGATCGGTTCGTCGTCTGCTACCTGGACGACATCCTCATCTACTCGCGAACCCGCGAGGAGCATCTTGAGCACCTTCGCGTGGTCTTCGACACCCTACGTCGTGAGAAGCTGTACGCCAAGCGGTCCAAGTGCCACTGGGTACAACCGCAAGTGGAGTACCTGGGCCACATCGTCTCGGCTGACGGCGTGCGCATGGACCCTCGCAAGTCCGCCGCCGTCCGGGATTGGCCTGCGCCGACGAACTTGCAGGACTTGCGTAAATTTTTGGGCCTTACCAACTATTTTCGTAAGTTCATATCACGCTACTCCATCATCGCGGCCCCGCTCACCAACCTCACGCGTAAGGGGGCGTTCACGTCACTAGAGGCGTGGACCGCGGAGTGTCAGCAGTCGTTCGATGAGCTCAAACGGCTTGTCTGTGACGATGTCATGTTGCGCTTTCCTGACCCCGCCTTGCCGTTTCGGGTTGAGGTTATCACCGACGCCTCCCTGTACGGGTCTGGGGCGGTCCTGCTGCAAGAGGGCCGGCCAGTGGCCTTCACTAGCAAGAAGTTTTCGGGCGCTGAAACCCGTTATACCACTGGGGAACAGGAGTTACTTGCTGTCTTGCATGCGCTGAAAGAGTGGCGTTGCTACCTTGAGGGCCGGCACTTCACTTTGAAGACCGATCATAAACCCTTAACCTTCCTGCAAGGTGTGCCAACTCTCAACCGTAGACAGGCTCGGTGGCTGGAGTACATGTCCCGCTTCGACTACACTTGGGAGTACCTCTCTGGCTCTCTCAACGTCGCGGACGCTCTAAGCCGTCATCCGTCGCTGCTTGCGGCCATCCACGTCATGACGCGCAGTCAGACTGCTCGCGCTCCCGCGGCCCCTGTGGCTCCGGCGCCGCCCGCCGCCGTACCTGCCACGCCGTCTGTCGTACCACATGCCGCGCCGCCTGCTGCGACGCCCGCCGCGCCGTCTGGTGTACCGCCTGTCGCGCCGCGCGCTGCACCTGCGCCTGTCGCCGCGGTTCCATCGCCTGCTCTGTCTGAGTTTGCTGCACGTCTGAAGCTCGCTACTACTACTGATCCGTACTTTCGTGATCCGCGTAACACTGCTAACCTGACTTACACCCATGGCCTGTGGATCCGCGCCACTCAGGACCGCCGCCAAGTGGTGGTCCCTAACGACGACGCACTTCGTCAGGACATCCTGCGGCACTACCATGACGGCCCCTTGGCTGGGCACCCCGGCGTCTCCCGCCTGGTCGAGCTCGTCTCTCGCGTCTTCTGGTGGCCGCGCCTTCTCGCCGACGCCACTGCCTTTGTGCTGTCGTGCGACTTGTGCCAGCGCAACAAGCCGCAAGCTGGTAAGACGCCTGGGTTGCTTCAACCTCTGCCCATTCCGGACCAGCCATGGGACAGCGTCTCCATGGACTTCGTGGTGTCGCTCCCCAAAACTGAGGGGGGATACGGCGCGCTCGCTGTTTTCGTTGACCGCCTGACGAAAATGGTGCACTTGGCGCCCACGACCACGCAATGCACGGCCGAGAACGCTGCACGTCTGTTCTTTGACAACGTCGTACGCCTACACGGCGTCCCCAAGGACATCGTGTCCGACCGTGATGCTAAGTTCACGAGTAAGTTTTGGGGAGCTCTCGCTGCCTTGCTCGGCATGAAGTTGCACATGTCCACTGCTTACCACCCTCAGACGGATGGCCAGACTGAGCGCACAAACCGCACGCTGGGTGACATGCTTCGCAATTTCGCCGGCCGCACCCCGACTACGTGGGATACATACCTCTCTGCTGCTGAGTTCGCTCTCAACAATGCCGTGAGCCGGGCTACGGGGCGCAGTCCGTTTTTCCTTAACTACGGATATCACCCTGCACTGCCTCTCTGGCGCGAACTTGACGTCAATGTCCCTGCTGCTAAGCAATTTGCCCAGTCCTTTGTGTCTCGCCTGGCAGATGCTAAGTCTTGCATGGAGGCGGCTCAACAACGGACCGCGGATTACTACAATCGCAACAAGAAGGACATTACCCTTCACCCAGGGCAGCTGGTCATGCTGAGTACCAGGCACCTGCGCTCTCTCGCGCAAGGCCCTCGTAAGCTGCTACCTCGCTGGGTTGGTCCGTTCCCTGTCGTACGCATGGTTGGGAAAGCTGCTGTCAAGCTCACCCTCCCGCAAGATATGCGTATTCATCCGACGTTCCACGTGTCTCTCGTCCGGCCGTACCATGCCCGTGAACACGTCATGGAAACCATGTCGCAACCCGATCCTGTGCCTGTTGCCTGGCTGTCTGACTCGAAACCCCTGTACTCTGTCGAGCGCATTCTCGACTACAGGTGCCGCCGCATTCGGTCGGGTAAAAGGTTTCACAACGTGCATGAGTGGCTCGTCAAGTGGGCTGGATACTCCTCTGAGCACAACAGCTGGGAGCCTGCGAGGCACTTCACTCCTGACCTGCATCCGGAACTCGACGCAGTTCGTAACCGGGCTAAGCAGTCAGCGAGGACGCTTCCGCCGGAGGGGGATAGTTGTTGTATCGTGCCCTCGCTTGCATGATTAACAACGATCTTTAACTTAATGCCCATTTCTATTTGGCATCCTCTCCGTTTTCAGGTAACCGTCGCACAATGCGCCGCAACTGGCCTTCTTTGGGTCGTCACTATGACACCGCCACAATGGCACCAGTTTGTAAACTATTTACAAACGGGAACTATTGCGTCAAATCGCATAGTTGGAGCGCAAGCCTCCGGCATCTCGATTCCGATTAAGGGTCACCGGGGTAACGGTCGTCGGTTGGGCTCGTCCACCACACCGTACCACTACTGGTTGACGCACTGTGCTCATAAGCACGCCAGGTCTCCTTAATCGGCAGTTCTGACTGCCCCCAGCAGTTGGACTTGTGACTCAGGTCACAACACCCGCCACGGTTCCACAGCCTGGCGGGGGGCACAGAGAGACCGTACTGCTTGCGAATTGACGCAGGCGGGGCCGCCATCATGTAAAGGTGTCAGAGGAATTATTTTGCAAGCAGCGGGAAGGCTGTGCGGCGGCCATATGGGGGTGCACTTCGTCGCCTGCTGTTGCTGGGCCGTCACCATCCCCGCCACGGTTCCACAGCCTGGCGGGGGGCACAGAGAGACCGTACTGCTTGCGAATTGACGCAGGCGGGGCCGCCATCATGTAAAGGTGTCAGAGGAATTATTTTGCAAGCAGCGGGAAGGCTGTGCGGCGGCCATATGGGGGTGCACTTCGTCGCCTGCTGTTGTAGGGGCGTCACCACCCCCGCCACGGTTCCACAGCCTGGCGGGGGGGCACAGAGAGACCGTACTGCTTGCGAATTGACGCAGGCGGGGCCGCCATCATGTAAAGGTGTCGGGGGAATTAATTTGCAAGCAGCGGGAAGGCTGTGAGGCGGCCATATGGGGGTGCACTTTGTCGCCTGCTGTTGCTGGGCCGTCACCATCCCTGCCACGGTTCCACAGCCTGGCGGGGGGGCACAGAGAGACCGTACTGCTTGCGAATTGACGCAGGCGGGGCCGCCATCATGTAAAGGTGTCGGGGAATTAATTCGCAAGCAGCGGGAAGGCTGTGCGGCGGCCATATGGGGGTGCACTTCGTCGCCTGCTGTTGCTGGGCCGTCACCACCCCCGCCACGGTTCCACTGCCTGGCGGGGGGGCACAGAGAGACCGTACTGCTTGCAAATTGACGCAGGCGGGGCCACCATCATGTAAAGGTGTCGGGGGAATGAATTCGCAAGCAGCGGGATGGCTGTGCGGCGGCCATATGGGGGTGCACTTCGTTGCCTGCTGTTGCTGGGCCGTCACCACCCCCGCCACGGTTCCACAGCCTGGCGAGGGGGCACAGAGAGACCGTACTGCTTGCGAATTGACGCAGGCGGGGCCGCCATCATGTAAAGGTGTCGGGGGAATTAATTCGCAAGCAGCGGGAAGGCTGTGAGGCGGCCATATGGGGGTGCACTTCGTCGCCTGCTGTTGCTGGGCCGTCACCACCCCCGCAACAGTTCCACAGCCTGGCGGGGGGGCACAGAGAGACCGTACTGCTTGCGATTTGACGCAGGCGGGGCCGCCATCATGTAAAGGTGTCGGGGGAATTAATTTGCAAGCAGCGGGAAGGCTGTGCGGCGGCCATATGGGGGTGCACTTCATCGCCTGCTGTTGCTGGGCCGTCACCACCCCCGCAATGATTCCACAGCCTGGCGGGGGGCACAGAGAGACCGTACTGCTTGCGAATTGACGCAGGCGGGGCCGCCATCATGTAAAGGTGTCGGGGGAATTAATTCGCAAGCAGCGGGAAGGCTGTGAGGCGGCCATATGGGGGTGCACTTCGTCGCCTGCTGTTGTAGGGCCGTCACCACCCCCGCAACAGTTCCACAGCCTGGCGGGGGGGCACAGAGAGACCGTACTGCTTGCGAATTGACGCAGGCGGGGCCGCCATCATGTCAAGGTGTCGGGGGAATTAATTCGCAAGCAGCGGGATGGCTGTGAGGCGGCCATATGGGGGTGCACTTCGTCGCCTGCTGTTGTAAGGCCGTCACCACCCCCGCCATGATTCCACAGCCTGGCGGGGGCACAGAGAGACCGTACTGCTTGCGAATTGACGCAGGCGGGGCCGCCATCATGTAAAGGTGTCAGAGGAATTAATTCGCAAGCAGCGGGAAGGCTGTGAGGCGGCCATATGGGGGTGCACTTCGTCGCCTGCTGTTGCTGGGCCGTCACCACCCCCGCAACGGTTCCACAGCCTGGCAGGGGGGGCACAGAGAGACCGTACTGCTTGCGAATTGACGCAGGCGGGGCCGCCATCATGTAAGGGTGTCGGGGGAATTAATTTGCAAGCAGCGGGAAGGCTGTGCGGCGGCCATATGCGTGGGGGTGCACTTCGTCGCCTGCTGTTGCTGGGCCGTCACTACCGTCACCACCCCCGCCACAGTTCCACAGCCTGGCGGGGGGGGCACAGAGAGACCGTACTGCTTGCGAATTGACGCAGGCGGGGCCGCCATCATGTCAAGGTGTCAGAGGAATTAATTTGCAAGCAGCGGGAAGGCTGTGAGGCGGCCATATGGGGGTGCACTGCGTCGCCTGCTGTTGCTGGGCCGTCACCATCCCTGCCACGGTTCCACAGCCTGGCGGGGGGGCACAGAGAGACCGTACTGCTTGCGAATTGACGCAGGCGGGGCCGCCATCATGTCAAGGTGTCGGGGGAATTAATTCGCAAGCAGCGGGAAGGCTGTGCGGCGGCCATATGGGGGTGCACTTCGTCGCCTGCTGTTGTAGGGCCGTCACTCGGGGAACGCACGGTACTTTGGAAGTCTCTTATCCTCTTCGGGAGGTCTTTGGCAGGTCTTTGGAGGCTATTTGGGCGCAACCAAAGCGCTTCAGCCGCACCCAAAGAGAAGCCAAAGAGCCCTCTTTGGAAAGCGCCCCAAAGCCGCAAGCAAAGAAGGTCGCAAAGAGCCGTCTTCGGTTTCGTCTTTGGTATGTAACAAAGATACGTTTCTGTGGGAAAATCAGATATCTTCCTGTATGTAATGCAATATATATAGACCTTTACGGACTGAATTATAAGCAGTGAAACGGAAGGGCTCAGGGAGCGTACAACAGGATCCGGTCAACATCTTTGGCGCCACCCAAAGACATCCCAAAGGGAACCAATTCACTCAGGCCCGGCCGACCGTTCGACATGTGAATGTAAACCAGCCTTGCCCTCTACAACACCATTATACATATGAAAGCGTGGAGCGTGTCTGCCCTCAGATAATGTCTACAGACAATGTCTAAATTTCAATTATGCGACAACGATATAGACTATTACTGGAAATGGCCACGACTCTTAGAGTGCGGTCTAGCGGTGCAGCACTTCGACGGGCGGTTCTCGTGTCTTCGTTGCTATCGGCGCGACATTACTAGCAAGTTCATATACCAACATGTCAAAGACTGCCGGGAGAATCACCCGAATCAGCCGCTTGCACGGGTTAATACTCTTGCACTTGAGGGTGACAATGACCGGAACCGCCGTCTGGCAGCGGTCGTTGACAGAAGGGAACGTCACGGGCTCTTCAAGAAGCAACGCGAAGAGACTACAAAGGCAGGCAGAGACGACGACGGGTCCCCTTCATTCCGTCAACGGCACGGTAGTTATATGGTGCAAGCGCCCGAAGTCGACATGATGGCGTACACTACTCCAAAGCTGCGCAGTATCTTGGCACGGTTTGCACCCTCAGGGCGGGGGCAACCCGCCATGCGTGCGTCACCGTACATGTCACCAGGGGCCCATCGGGACAACAGCCCCCACAACAGCAGAGTCCCTCAGGTTGCAGCACATCATCGACGGAATCATCTGGGGACTCAACTGGGGAATCATCTGTGGAATCATCTGGGGAATCATCTGGGGAGTCATCTGGGGATTCATCTGGGGAGTCATCTGGGGAATCATCTGGCAACCTAGACGATAGCTCAACCCCAAGCTCAAGGGGTACTCGCGGGAGGGGCAATGTGTCAGATCCAGCCTCGACACCCACAGGCACCACGACAGATTCACAGTCTGGTGGGAGCAGTACCCCTCTCTCAGGTTCTCGTACTAGCAGCTGCCCGAGTGCCACTTCGGGTTCGGTCTCTGGCTCCCAATCTGTATCGCCGAGTCCGTCGTGTAGCCCGTCTCCCATGTCCACCGGAGGTTACAGTGATGCTGGGGGCAGCCCGTTGGAACCTCAGCAGCCATGTAATTATGCCGATGCCATGATGCTAGGCACTCCGCGACTGGTGTCGCCCAGTCTACCCCAGGGTGAGTGTCTTGCAGTCGGCATGCGTGTGTGAAATTGCAGTTGGCATGCATATGTTATCAAGGTGGTGGGTTCGATTGGCCATTCCCTCAACCTCGCAGATCCCGGGGGCCCCTCGCGCGGCCCATTGGAACTTCAGCAGCCAGGTGATAACGCCGATGCCACGATGCTAGGTACTCCACAACTGGCGTCGCCCAGATTACCCCAGGGTGAGTGACTGGCAGTCGGCGCGCGTGTGTTAACAAGGGTTGTTAAGGTGTTGGTTCGATTGGCCATTCCCTCAACCTTGCAGATCCCGGGGGCCCCTCGCGCGGCCCATTGGAGCTTCAGCAGCCAGGTGATAACGCCGATGCCACGATGCTAGGTACTCCACAACTGGCGTCGCCCAGATTACCCCAGGGTGAGTGACTGGCAGTCGGCGCGCGTGTGTTAACAAGGGTTGTTAAGGTGTTGGTTCGATTGGCCATTCCCTCAACCTTGCAGATCCCGGGGGCCCCTCGCGCGGCCCATTGGAGCTTCAGCAGCCAGGTACCACGATGCTAGGTACTCCACAACTGGCGTCGCCCAGTTTACCCCAGGGTGAGTGACTGGCAGTCGGCGCGTGTGTTATTAAGGTGGTGTGTTCGATTGGCCATTCCCTCAATCTTGCAGATATGGACGTTGGCACAGTGGATATGGATGTAGGCACAGCGGACCAGCCCGAGTTGACCGACACAGTCCGGGGTGAGTCGCATAGGGAAGTTGCAGGTTCAGGCCAAACCAAACCACGCCCTGTTCGTCTTGCTGACAGGGTTTCGGGACGTAACAGAAGAGGAATGGGCTCGCATTGAGATTGGCCCGCCAGAGCATACAGGTTACGACGAGGGGATACCCAGTGATGGCGGGATACCCAGTGAAGATGAATGGGAGGGTTTCGAAGGTGAGTGGTAACGAGTGACCTCCGGTATACACTCCCACAATGTCGGCGTCCACGCAACGGACATCTAGTCGTGATGTCGTAAATGCATGATGTGTATAGAGTCACACTGCTTGGGACGCTGTGTGGAGTGTTGTTTCTGGGGCATTGGTGATCCCGCGCTGACATAACGGTCGTTCGTGTCCAACCTGACGCAGATGGGTCGATACCAGACGATGATACGTTCGACCTGCCGGATGGGTTGGTATCACCAGGCAATGGCAGCAATCGAAATAGACGCCGTAACAATGCATGTGATTGCGGATGCGGACAGCCTTATGTAGGGCGGGGCTCTGTTGATTGGTTTAAAGCGCACATGGATAAACCGCTGGCCAAAGGTGTGGATGCAGCAGGTCGGACAGTGCACAGCGAGGTGACGACCCGGGAGATGGTGCTGGCCATGCTGGAGCTCCACGTTCAGCACAACATCGGGAAAGGCCTGATGGACACAATATTGGCGTTATTCAGCAAGGCCATTCCCGGGATTCACTTTCTTCCACCGTCTATTCACTTGCTTCGGAGGGTTACTGACACGCCTGAACACACGAAGTTCCATGTGCATGTGTGCTCCACTGATGGATGCCCCGGGCACGACTATGGGGCAGTGCCGCCAAAGGGCGAGTGGGCCAAAATAGCAGATCAGAAGTGCCCCCACTGCGGGGCCAGTCGGTTCAAGACCTCCATTGTTGCCGGTGCGTAGCCACAGAGCACATGCAGACACGCGTGCCTTGCACAGGGGGGTGGGGATGTGGACGACGCATACAGGACGGTGGTGTGATGCTAGAGGGTTGCTATTCGTTCATCGGGTCCGTCGGCTTGTCCGCCGACGATTGGTTTGTTTGTGATCCTGTGCGTGCACCCTGTCGTGGTCGATTTCCCAACACGCAGGCAAACCAGTTCTGCAGCCTTCATCGCAGTACTTTTATTACGGATTGGACAATGTCGTGACGGAGCTCCTAGCGAAAGACCAGCTGTGGGCACAGAGGGGCAAGCATCGCATGCCGGGGTGCTTCACTGAAGGAGGCTCTAGCATGTACAATGGTGAGTAATGTGCGGCAAGGATAAGGATTCTGTGGGCGACTGTCCTTGGTGTGGTTGAAGCTAACCAGTTCCTGCCCGAAGTCTGTTGCATGACGAGATGTGCCCTCCTTGCCTTGCTTTGCAATGCAGGCTCAGCAATGGCCGAGATGTCCCAGCGGACTAACGGGCTGGCTGAGTCGCTGAGGGGGATGCATTGCAATTTGCTGTTTGATGATGTCCAGCCCTTTGACAAGGGTATTCATAGCACGGGGATCCTCGCGCTACAAATATGTGACGTGGAGGCAAGGAACAGGGGCAAGTCGTACACGGTTGGCATTCTTGCTGTGATCCCTGGCCCACGGAAACCAGCTGTCCTCGCACCGTACCTGTCTCGTGCCATCGACGACATGATGTTGTACTTCCACAACGGTCTGGTCATCGAGCATACGTGGGTGGAGGTCAACGCTAGCGGGACTACTGAAGTGCGGTGCTCTTTCAAATTGCATCCCTTGCTATGGGGCGTGCTGGCGGATACACCGGCGCGTGTCTCACTGTGCGGTCACAGGGGGCACAACTCGTATATCGGGTCGTGTCCTTACTGCATTTTCCAGGGCGTGTACCTCAACGGCGCCATGCGTTACTTCGGCTTTTGGGAACCTGTGATCCAGAGCCTAAGGTGCGTACAGGGCGGGGGGGGGGGTCATTAGACAAGCACAAGGCGGTGATCATTTCTTGAATGTGGGATGGGTTCACGCGAGTGCACTGCAGAGGGTGGGGAGCAAGGAGCATCTGCATGCGTTTTTGTTCAGTGCCCTGCTCGTTTATTCTGGGTGCCCGACCCCAGGCTCAAAAATACATCGATGCGTGTCGGGGACGCGAGGCTCCGTCTGACCGACCAAGAGCACAGGGCACGCGGGATCCGGGTCGAGACTGCCAATCTGGCGGTCTTCAAAGCGGGCAGTGACGCCGAGCGGAGGAAGGCGCAGCTCACAGCCAAGCGGACCCAGGAATTCGAGGGCTGCCGGACCAAAAACCCGTTTGAGAGGGTGACATACCTTAACTTACAGGACATGTCCCCTGTCCCGGTCGGCCATTCCATCCTATATGGGTTGGTGCACAATTTCTTTGATCACATTGCGAGCAACCCACCAGCTGATGCTGGTGTTGACGTGTTGAGGTATTACCTGACAGCCGAACAGAAGCGTCTGATCAAGAGTCGGGCCAGGGACATAACAGTGACGGCGGACTTTGGGCGTGGCTACAGATGCGTCTTGGACTACAGGTGCGGCGGTGGTCATCATCATAGGGACGGGACGGAAATGATAGGTGGCGCCGCTGGCGGTTGGGGTTGTGTTTTTGCAAACCTGGCCACAGAGACATGGCACGGATGGCAACCCTTTCACCAAGCCCTGCCCTGGGTGTCCCCCAGGAACTCGTACCTTCTGGAGGACTGGCTGCATTTCAGTGAAACCTTTTCGGCCTACATCCTCAAGGGTGCACTGTCGCCGGAGCTGGAGGAGATGTGGGACTTGCTGTGCGTAGCCATCCACCATTACTTTCGTCCCGTCCACTTCACAAGTCGTGACAGCTTCCTAGCCGCCTCTAAGAGGGCGTCGGATGCACTCCGGAAGTATGCACGTCTTGCAGAACAGAGGGACTTCCCCGCCCGCATGTTCACAATCAACCTACACATCTGTGTTTGTCGGTAGGTGCCATGTGGGTGTGGGGGTGTGTGGGGGGGTGGGGGGTAGAGGATTGCCGGAATGTGATTGACCTCCGCGTGTAGGGCAACGATATGCCGCAACCGTTTTGTTGTGGCCTTGCACCTGTGTGCAGACTTCACGAGCAAGAGAAGGCACGTGGAGCCGTCGCCGAGTGCCTGGAGTTGGTTGTGGAGCGGGTGATGCAGCGCTTCAAGCGCATCGCGGGTCGCCATGTCTCTGCAAAGGTCGAGGTGCACTTCACCAACCAAATGCTTTTGGGCCAGTCGCTCGAACGCATGCGAAGGAGGTTCCCACTATCACGTGACCTAGAAGCCATTATCGGCAGGAAAAGGAGGGACTTCAGCGCGCCACAGTACGACGCTGGTGGTGAGGGGGTGCTGCTGCTGGGCGTAGGCGTCCCAGTTGCTAAACTGGGGATGGACATCCTGGAGGAAGTGAAAGAGTCGCTTCGGTCGGCTCTTCGGTACGAGGAAGACGAGACACTGCGCGCATGGGCACGGAATGTGAATGGTAAGTTGGACGTGGAGTGTGCCTGTGGTGTCCCCTGCGGGATGGGGTTGTTGCATGGGCCTCTGGTTACGGTCCGGTCAACTGCTGGATGCTTGTGCGTGTCCAACTCGGGGATGCCCGCGGGTGCCCCCTTCCACCACCCCATAGGTGCGTATGTGCTGGAGGAGACGCTGCTGGATCAAGTGACGCGCAAGGCGCTGCCCGCTTCCCAGGTGTTCTACAGGGCAGAGGCCAATGAGGAGGTGTTATGCAGTGAGATGTATGGAAGGGCCCGTACGCGTATTTCGTATTATGCCCTCGTGATGTACTGCCTTGGTGGGGTCGAGGTGCCGTTCATCGCCAGGATCAGGTACTTTGTGAAGCTGCCCGGCACTGTGTTTGAGGATGAGTTGGGTAGAGAGCGAGCTATCCCCACACTGCGTGTGGCTGTGGTGTCCATGCGCAAGGCAAAGCGTGACGGCCGTTTGTTCGTGACAGATGACCGGAAGAACGGGCCCAGTGATTACTGGAAGCACTACGCCATGCCGCCCGGCGCTTTGAGGGGGAAGTTGGAGAAAGTCGTGGTCGCGGCACCGGCGAGGGAGTCCGCGCTCAAGTACTTCGCGACGTACTGTCATATGACGGATCGCTGAAGCCGTGCGAGTATTTGCTTTTATAATTTAATGTGCATCTAATGTTACGTTCCATGTGAATGTGGCATAGCCGGAGAAGTGACATGTGGCATGAAATGAGCAGGAATGTGTCCCATCCGAGCCATTGAAATAGAGGCGAATAAAGTGTAACAAATTGTAAGCATTCACAGTCATTGTTTGTTGGTTCTACTGTGGGATAATGTCGCTCGTCCATTGTCGTATTCGTCAGCAGGCGAATACGACAACCATTTAAACTACTTTAGGACAAAGGCGGACCTGCAGGTGCTGTGTAAAGGTTCTTCATAGCAGACACGATAGTTGTAGATGTAGAGCAAAAAGGTTTTGGTCTCACACAGCAAGATGGTTACTTTCGCGGACTTGGTTGTCCAGGCCCATAATCAAGCATGTATCATCAGGGCCCATAGGGACATTAGGAACGAAACTCTTTTTCAGATCGGATGCCACGTTGCGAACTTGCCAGTCGGCTCCAAACTCACTCTCAAGGATGGCCGATCAGCAAGCGCTCCCGCTGATGCGTCGCCCTCCTCGATATGTGCCATCAAGTTCCCGAAGAACGAGCAAGAGGTGCGCACGTCGCTCGCATTGTGTTCGTTCAGTCGGCCACATTGCGCCTATGTTTTGCAGATGGAGACACTGAGGGACATAATAGGCCTGGGCAGCGACAGGAATATAGACAAGCACTTCCACGCGGGCGCGTTGAAGTGGGCAAGGCGGCAGCTAGATGAGCTGGGCCTCACCGGGGTTCCCCTTGAAGAAACTGCTCAGGCCGTGCTCGAGTTAGCCAGGGAGGCCTGGCCCTGGGCAGAGACGATTGGTGCTGCCATGACAGGAAATAAGTCACTCCCCGGAGACAGCCGTTACATTCCCAAGTACCACTGGCCCCTGCTGGCATGGTACAGCCTCTGGGAGGTGCGACCGCAAAAGCCTGCAAAGTGTGTTGGGTTGGGGTTTTGACCTGCTCGCGTCCTTTGCTCCTGCAGGACCTGGACCGTCAGGCCAATGCACGTGCGGTCCCGGCGATCTCTGCGGTCCCAGTGGGTGTCGCAGGTCCAGCGCAGGTGGGGCGTGCGACGCTCCATTCCCGCCTGGCGTGCCACACCTCCCCACCTGCTCGCGTCCTTTGCTCCTGCAGGACCTGGACCGTCAGGCCAATGCACGTGCGGTCCCGGCGATCTCTGCGGTCACAGTGGGTGATGCAGGTCCAGCGCAGGTGGGGCGTGCGACGCTCCATTCCCGCCTGGCGTGCCACACCTCCCCGCCCCTCCCCACTCCCCCCACTCCCCACTCCTCCCGCCCCCTGCTTGGTTGCAGGCGGCGGGTGGCGCCAGGGAGCAGGTGGCGGCCGACGCGGGCAGTGCCGGCACTTCCACGTGCGGCACCTCACCGGGAACGGCCCCCCCGTCGGGCTGCGTGGATGCGCGGGACTTTCGCCACAGAGCGTTGGAATGTTTCGGCGACGCGGTGAGCTTGGTTGGGCCAGGATGGGCTTCCCGCTAGCAGTGCCTCAGCGGACACAGGCATCGGAGGGTTGTTAACTCCTAGTTGTTGCTGTGTTGGGCCCGGCTCCAGGCGCGCCTTGTGCGGGACAGCGCTGACTTGGAGGAGCTGCTGAGTATGAACGAGTTCGCCCGCGAGGTACAATTCAGTCTGCGCAGTGAAGCAGATACGATCCAGAGGAATCGGGACAAGGTGCTGGCACAGGCCAGGGAGCTGGCTCAGGCCAGGGAGCTGGCTCGGGCCAAGGAGCTGGCTCAGGCCAAGGAATTGGCTCGGACCAGAAGGCCGCCATGCGCCCCCCCAAACGTGGCAGGCTCCGGGAAGCGTGCACGACTTGCGCCAGCCGCAAGCACAGGCCGGGCGTCCACCTTTGGCTTTGCACACTCCACCGGCAGCTCTGCCCAGCCAGGCATGCCAGCCGGAGCCGACACAACCGAGACATCCAATGAAGCGACGGCAGCTGGTGGCTTCCAGGTTGGTTGATGTGCAATCGGGCCTTGCACGTGATCAGGGAAGGCCATCGCATGTACATAATCTGGTATGGGCGTGCCAATGATGACTGCTTGCCCTGTTGGCCTCCAGGCGTCTGCTGCCGCGGACGGGGCCCCCCGGGATTTGGTCAAGAGGACGGTGATGACACGACGCCGGACTCCGTCGCGGAGGCAACTGCAGCGGACGATGACCCCCGGAAGATGGTCAAGAGGACG
The DNA here is from genome assembly GCA_003117195.1 of Eudorina sp. 2006-703-Eu-15. Taxonomy (NCBI): domain Eukaryota; kingdom Viridiplantae; phylum Chlorophyta; class Chlorophyceae; order Chlamydomonadales; family Volvocaceae; genus Eudorina; species Eudorina sp. 2006-703-Eu-15. The sequence continues at coordinate 16,668 of BDSI01000695.1, forward strand.
CCGGTGACAGGTCGCCGGGCTCCATCGAGGAGGCAACTGCAGCGGACGATGACCCCCGGAAGATGGTGAAGAGGCCGGTGATGGCACGACGCCGGGCTCCGTCGCGGAGGTACCTACTGCTGCGGGTGGCTCTGGGGTAGAAGGTGCTGCCGCGCCGGACGGACCACTGCTGCGCCGTTCTGAACGCACGAAATCAGCGCTGCGGTCCGGACAGCAGGCCGTGGTAAGCAACGTGCCCTTGTCGTGCCGTTGTTGTGCCTTCTCATGACAGCCGTAAACCATTGTTCCCACTTGTATACTATGCTCGCATTTTGTGCCTTCGTCGTGCCTTCTGTGCATTTTGTGCCTTCGTCGTGCCTTCTGTGCATTTTGTGCCTTCGTCGTGCCTTCTCATGACAACAGCAAACCTTTCTTCCGGCTTGTCTATTGCGCTTGCACGTGTGCATGCAGGGCTGCTGCATGCCAAGCCGGAACCGGTCCCGACTGCGTGGTAGGCCTCCCACCCAGACTGCTGGTGGCCGGCATCGGTCGACGTCACCGGACCCGGACAACCTGCCTGAGGTGGATGCGACCGACTTCCTCTGTGAGCCGGCTCATTTGCTTCAGGGGCTGCGCCTGCATGGTGTGGCAACCCTGGAGCTTGACGACCTGGCGGTGCTGGCACGGGACGCGCACGATGCTGGCGTCCTTCTGCTGGAGAAGGGGCCGTCCTTGCCCATCTTCTGGAGGTCCAGGAAGTGGGCAAATGGGCGGGTTCGGCGTACGACGGACGGCGCGCCCCTCATGAGCTGCCAACAGGGGCAGCGCCGGATGGTGCCAGTGCTGGATGACGCCCCACCACCGCTGCTCCGCTTCACGCAGCACGCAGAAGGTGCAATCAGCAACATCCTGCCCAGCATTAGCGCGGGTGTCCAGGTGCAGAAGTGTGTGGTGATCGGATGCAAGCCAGGGAGGAGGCTCGCGCGCACGCAAGAGCTGCACTGCGACACCAAGCCAGGGGCCGAACACTCCTTTGTGGCCATTGCGCCACTTGAGGAGGATCGGCCTTTTACTCGCCAGCGGCAGCCACCACAGCGTCATGACCTGGGACAACCTGGTCGCCAAGGAGAAGGCCGCGGGTGCGGGTGGCCGAGGGGGCGCTGCCACCAAGGCAGGCTTCAGGCACGAGGGCAGCCCGGAAGGAGTCAATGAGGGGGGCGGCATCGCAGACGGAGAGGAGAAAGGCACGGAGGAGGGAGAGCAGGAGGAGGTCGCTGAGGGCGAGGGCGGGGAGGAGGATGGGGTGGGGGAGGAGGAGGAGGGGGAGGATGGGGACGAGGAGGATGGGTTACCCGACGACAGAGTCGAGGGCATTGCCTTGAAAATCCCACGCCATAGCATCTTCCGGATGCGGATGCAGCCGGGGCAGCTGGTCTTCCTGCACGGCAACACCGTGCACGCCGGTGATGCCGGGAAGCCAGGCACATGGACTCCCCGTGTGCACTGGTACGTGCACCACGAGGTCATAAAGAATGAGACATATCCGATGCCTTGGATCCACTCCAGGCTCGCGGAGAAGTTCAAGTAGACCGGGGTCGCCAGCGGCAGCCACCACAGTGTCATGTCCTGGGATAACCTGGTCGCCAAGGAGAAGGCCGCGGGTGCGGGTGGCCCAGGGCCGCGGCCACCAAGGCAGGCTTCAGGCATGAGGGCAGCCCGGAAGGAGTCAATGAGGGGGCGGCATCGCAGACGGAGAGGAGAAAGGCACGGAGGAGGGAGAGCAGGAGGAGGTCGCTGAGGACGAGGGCGGGGAGGAGGATGGGGTGGGGGAGGAGGAGGAGGAGGAGGATGGGGACGAGGAGGATGGGTTACCCGATGACAGAGTCGAGGGCATTGCCATGAAAATCCCGCGCCATAGCATCTTCCGGATGCGGATGCAGCCGGGGCAGCTGGTCTTCCTGCACGGCAACACCGTACGTGCACCATGAGATCACAAACAGTGAGACATATCCGATCGCTTGCGAGGACCGACTATGTGACCGAACACGTTCCCGTCGCCGCGCAGAGGCCGCTGCCCGGGGTGCGTCGGCCCACACATGAACCACTTGTCACTGCCACACTTCTGGCGCTGGCCAGACCTGGAGACGACCGTGAGTTCGGGGCCACCGTGCGCAATGCCGACAGCCGCACGGGAGGACGGGAGCTTCTTGGGCATGTCTGTGCCCTTGCAAATGATGATGTTACTGTGCAATGTTGTCGGTTGGATCCACTACAGGCTCGTGGAGAAGTTCAAGTAGACCGGGGTTGCCTACGCCGTGCGTAGGAATCTGGGGCCCCCCTCCGCGACCTTTCTTGTGCCACAGTTTGGTGTTCGTTACTGATTCTGCGCCTGGTGCAGTGGTGGGGTTCCCGCATTCAACGCCGCATGCAAACGCACTCTAGCTGAATCCGCGGCTGCATGTTGCCTTTGCGCATGCTAAATTGCTATGTGTAACGGACATAAGGTGTGGACGTGCACATGCTCGACGTCACTGGTTACAAGCTGCTGTCAAATTCACGTTGGCGAGCAGACAGTAGTCCTCCACGCTAAAAACCCTATGAGGCAAGCATGATCCGGTACTCATGCCCTGTACTCATGCCATGTCAACCGCTGCAAGCCAATACCCATTCCACTCGAACCACACACCAGCTCACGCCCCCGTTCACGCTATCAGCAAAGTGTCCTGCACGATCCGGTGCCCTTGTGTCGCGAAACTAGTATCAGCCTATGGTAGTTGTCCATGGTCGGCTTATCCAAGCCGGAGGTCGCGCGCAATGCAGTCAGAGCGCTGTGCGAAATCCGTCACACGGATGGGCTTGTACGAGTAGTCGTCCATGTCGACCCAGACGCCACCCTCCAGAAGCCACCCGTCGGTGCATCCCCAGTCGAGAATGGGCGACAAGTGCACGTAGACAGTGCCGTCCAACATGACACTAGAGTACCCGAACCGAGGCGGGTTCATGGCAAAAATTTTGTGCTCGAGGGTCCCCAGCATGCCGGGAACTTCAACATCTTGGTATGCCTGTGTGACGAGGGGCGGGGATGGGGGTGGGGAGGGGGCGGCAGTCAGTGTCTGCTTGCCGGTCTTATAGAGATCACGCCGTTCATCCTCCCACGCAAAACTTGCCACTTGAACTCACCTGGTCCTTGTTGAAAATCACGAACGCGACGTCCTTGAGGTGCAGCTCCCTCAAGTCCTCCGTTGTGATGGCCGGCTTCTCTAGCTTAGTCCAGGCCCCTTCCTCGACATCCGGTATCGAATAAACAGCATACACGACACACTGGTCCGGGATTTCAACGTTGCCACCAACGCTGCCCTCGACCCGCTTAAGCTTGCGAGGACCGACTATGTGACTGAACACGTTCCCGTCGCCGCGCAGAGGCCGCTGCCCGGGTGCGTCGGCCCAGACATGAACCACTTGTCACTGCCACACTTCTGGCGCTGGCCAGACCTGGAGACGACCGTGAGTTCGGGCCACCGTGCGCAATGCCGACAGCCGCACGGGAGGACGGGAGCTTCTTGGCATGTCTGTGCCCTTGCAAATGATGATGTTACTGGTGTAATGTTGTCGTTGTCGAAGTCCTGTGGAGTAAACAACGACTCAGTGCACAGCTATGTGTATCGATACATCATCGAGTGGACTCTCTGCAATTTATGGAGTCCCCGACAGCCGTTTCTTCACATTTCAATACTATACTAGATCTGGTTCCGCTAGCTGTTCGACCGTATGTTCGTCTTTTAAATTTACCCTTGGTAGTGAGACACTGTACGACCGTCCATCCAGCCATTTCTTTGCATTGTGCGCAACACATCCTGACAGGACATAACTTACATAACTATTGACAAGGACATTTTATATTACCACGGACGGACCTGTACTTGCGACCTTGCACTTGGTTAACAATGGCAGACTTAACACAGGGACAGACGACTGGACCCCCTACAAATTCCTGCATATTACATATCACATTCTGTGCACCGCCGGCGGTGATCCTGCCGGCGACTTGCAGTCAACGTACTCTGGCCAGCGACGCGGCTCCCTTGCGTGACGACCTGAACGCGTTGTATCGAGATGCCACTCGGCTAGCATTCAAGAAGGACCCTGGTGCAAACAGTGAGTGATATTCGGGCTAGTATGGCGGTGGGAGCTTGTATGTAGATTTCGCTGCGAGCCGTTCTCAGTCGTGCAACCAGTGAAGCGCATTGAATGCTACAGTTTCACGTCTCCCTTACAATAGTACTGTGACACTTGTTTGAAGACTACTGCTGCCTGTTTGCTGCATCCCCAAGTTTTCGTCATCCATACTCTTTTTTACAAGAGCAC
>BDSI01000696.1:0-21011 GCA_003117195.1 Eudorina sp. 2006-703-Eu-15
CACCTGCAGCTGCATAGCAGCCGGCTGTAAAGTAGGCAGCGCGCTCCTGTTCGCCTGGCTGAAGTGCTCTGGGTCGGAGTCCTTGTCTGCAGCCCCTTTCCATGCTGCACACTGATGTCATGGTCCTTCTTTCGGAGGTAGCCCAGCCCGTCCAGCCCCTCCGGCAAGTTGACCTCGTAACCTACGTGTGGCGGAAGAAAACAGCATAGTCATGTCACTGGACAAGTGTGCCGTACCCGTATCAACCATGGTTCTAACATATGCGGTATGGCAGCGGAGGCGGCGTGTAAATCAAAGAGCGATACCACAGTCAAGCGGACGATTTGCTTTACTTACTGGCCATGCAGATGTCCGACTCCTTCACACTCAGAATGTAACCTGCGTCCGCCAGCTCGACCTGTGTCATGGTGCCGGGCTCCATGCGCGCACCAGATCCAAGGCGGCGTGGCCTCCAGCTTCACACGCTTCCGGCAGGGGCCCTGCGTATCACGACTTCCTTTCGCGGTCGTCCCTGATGGCCCACTAGGGTTCCCTTCGGGCGTTGGTTGGGGAAGCGGCGGTATCGTCGGAGTGTTAACGGTGGTGATGGTGATGTTGGTCAGGGCGCGCGCCTCGTCGACCGGCACGGGTGGCACAGCGGGCGGCACAACGGGCGCCACGGCTGCCTGCTGGAGCACAACCACGAAGCATTTGACGGAGTAGACAATACGGCCGGTATTCTCGTCAAACACGCTGCTCTCCAGGACGAGCGGTGTAGCTGATGCCGGAGAGGCCACCTCTAAGCGGCCGGTGATGTCATTTAGCTGTGCCATCATACGGCCAAACGTCGTGATCTCTGTGTAGGCATGATAAAGGTGGCAGGCGTGCTCTTGTAAAAAAGAGTATGGATGACGAAACTTGGGGATGCAGCCAAACAGGCAGCAGTAGTCTTCAAACAGTGTCACAGTACTATTGTAAGGGAGACGTGAAACTGTAGCATTCAATGCGCTTCACTGGTTGCACGACTGAGAACGGCTCGCAGCGAAATCTACATACAAGCTCCCACCGCCATACTAGCCCGAATATCACTCACTGTTTGCACCAGGGTCCTTCTTGAATGCTAGCCGAGTGGCATCTCGATACAACGCGTTCAGGTCGTCACGCAAGGGAGCCGCGTCGCTGGCCCAGAGTACGTTGACTGCAAGTCGCCGGCAGGATCACCGCCGGCCGGTGCACAGAATGTGATATGTAATATGCAGAATTTGTAGGGGGTCCAGTCGTCTGTCCCTGTGTTAAGTCTGCCATTGTTAACCAAGTGCAAGGTCGGCAAGTACAGGTCCGTCCGTGGTAATATAAAATGTCCTTGTCAATAGTTATGTAAGTTATGGTCCTGTCAGGATGTGTTGCGCACAATGCAAAGAAATGGCTGATGGACGGTCGTACAGTGTCTCACTACCAAGGGTAAATTTAAAAGACGAACATACGGTCGAACAGCTAGCGGAACCAGATCTAGTATAGTATTTGAAATGTGAAGAACGGCTGTCGGGACTCCATAAATTGCAGAGAGTCCACTCGATGATGTATCGATACACATAGCTGTGCACTGAGTCGTTGTTTACTCCACAGGACTTCCGACAACCGACAACATTACACAGTAACATCATCATTTGCAAGGGCACAGACATGCCAAGAAGCTCCCGTCCTCCGTGCGCTGTCGCATTGCGCACGGTGGCCCCGAACTCACGGTCGTCTCCAGGTCTGCCAGCGCCAGAAGTGTGGCAGTGACAAGTGGTTCATGTCTGGGCGACGCACCCCGGCAGCGGCCTCTGCGCGGCGACGGGAACGTGTTCAGTCACATAGTCGGTCCTCGCAAGCTTAAGCGGGTCGAGGGCAGCGTTGGTGCAACGTTGAAATCCCGGACCAGTGTGTCGTGTATGCTGTTTATTCGATACCGGATGTCGAGGAAGGGCCTGGACTAAGCTAGAGAAGCCGCCATCACAACGGAGGACTTGAGGAGCTGCACCTCAAGGACGTCGCGTTCGTGATTTTCAACAAGGACCAGGTGAGTTCAACTGGCAAGTTTTGCGTGGGAGGATGAACGGCGTGATCTCTATAAGACCGGCAAGCAGACACTGACTGCCGCCCCCTCCCCACCCCATCCCCGCCCCTCGTCACACAGGCATACCAAGATGTTGAAGTTCCCGGCATGCTGGGGACCCTCGAGCACAAAATTTTTGCCATGAACCCGCCTCGGTTCGGGTACTCTAGTGTCATGTTGGACGGCACTGTCTACGTGCACTTGTCGCCCATTCTCGACTGGGATGCACCGACGGGTGGCTTCTGGAGGTGGCGTCTGGGTCGACATGGACGACTACTCGTACAAGCCCATCCGTGTGACGGATTTCGCACAGCGCTCTGACTGCATTGCGCGCGACCTCCGGCTTGGATAAGCCGACCATGGACAACTACCATAGGCTGATACTAGTTTCGCGACACAAGGCACCGGATCGTGCAGGACACTTTGCTGATAGCGTGAACGGGGCGTGAGCTGGTGTGTGGTTTCGAGTGAATGGGTATTGGCTTGCAGCGTTGACATGGCATGAGTACAGGGCATGAGTACCGGATCATGCTTGCCTCATAGGGTTTTTAGCGTGGAGGACTACTGTCTGCTCGCCAACGTGAATTTGACAGCAGCTTGTAACCAGTGACGTCGAGCATGTGCACGTCCACACCTTATGTCCGTTACACATAGCAATTTAGCATGCGCAAAGGCAACATGCAGCCGCGGATTCAGCTAGAGTGCGTTTGCATGCGGCGTTGAATGCGGGAACCCCACCACTGCACCAGGCGCAGAATCAGTAACGAACACCAAACTGTGGCACAAGAAAGGTCGCGGAGGGGGCCCCAGATTCCTACGCACGGCGTAGGCAACCCCGGTCTACTTGAACTTCTCCACGAGCCTGTAGTGGATCCAACCGACAACATTGCACAGTAACATCATCATTTGCAAGGGCACAGACATGCCCAAGAAGCTCCCGTCCTCCCGTGCGGCTGTCGCATTGCGCACGGTGGCCCCGAACTCACGGTCGTCTCCAGGTCTGGCCAGCGCCAGAAGTGTGGCAGTGACAAGTGGTTCATGTGTGGGCCGACGCACCCGGGCAGCGGCCTCTGCGCGGCGACGGGAACGTGTTCGGTCACATAGTCGGTCCTCGCAAGCGATCGATATGTCTCACTGTTTGTGATCTCATGGTGCACGTACGGTGTTGCCGTGCAGGAAGACCAGCTGCCCCGGCTGCATCCGCATCCGGAAGATGCTATGGCGCGGGATTTTCATGGCAATGCCCTCGACTCTGTCATCGGTAACCCATCCTCCTCGTCCCCATCCTCCTCCTCCTCCTCCTCCCCCACCCCATCCTCCTCCCCGCCCTCGTCCTCAGCGACCTCCTCCTGCTCTCCCTCCTCCGTGCCTTTCTCCTCTCCGTCTGCGATGCCGCCCCCCTCATTGACTCCTTCCGGGCTGCCCTCATGCCTGAAGCCTGCCTTGGTGGCCGCGGCCCCTGGGCCACCCGCACCCGCCTTCTCCTTGGCGACCAGGTTATCCCAGGACATGACACTGTGGTGGCTGCCGCTGGCGACCCCGGTCTACTTGAACTTCTCCGCGAGCCTGGAGTGGATCCAAGGCATCGGATATGTCTCATTCTTTATGACCTCGTGGTGCACGTACCAGTGCACACGGGGGGTCCATGTGCCTGGCTTCCCGGCATCACCGGCGTGCACGGTGTTGCCGTGCAGGAAGACCAGCTGCCCCGGCTGCATCCGCATCCGGAAGATGCTATGGCGTGGGATTTTCAAGGCAATGCCCTCGACTCTGTCGTCGGGTAACCCATCCTCCTCGTCCCCATCCTCCCCCTCCTCCTCCTCCCCCACCCCATCCTCCTCCCCGCCCTCAGCGACCTCCTCCTGCTCTCCCTCCTCCGTGCCTTTCTCCTCTCCGTCTGCGATGCCGCCCCCCTCATTGACTCCTTCCGGGCTGCCCTCGTGCCTGAAGCCTGCCTTGGTGGCAGCGCCCCCTCGGCCACCCGCACCCGCGGCCTTCTCCTTGGCGACCAGGTTGTCCCAGGTCATGACGCTGTGGTGGCTGCCGCTGGCGAGTAAAAGGCCGGTATCCTCCTCAAGTGGCGCAATGGCCACAAAGGAGTGTTCGGCCCTGGCTTGGTGTCGCAGTGCAGCTCTTGCGTGCGCGCGAGCCTCCTCCCTGGCTTGCATCCGATCACCACACACTTCTGCACCTGGACACCCGCGCTAATGCTGGGCAGGATGTTGCTGATTGCACCTTCTGCGTGCTGCGTGAAGCGGAGCAGCGGTGGTGGGGCGTCATCCAGCACTGGCACCATCCGGCGCTGCCCCTGTTGGAAGCTCATGAGGGCGCGCCGTCCGTCGTACGCCGAACCCGCCCATTTGCCCACTTCCTGGACCTCCAGAAGATGGGCAAGGACGGCCCCTTCTCCAGCAGAAGGACGCCAGCATCGTGCGCGTCCCGTGCCAGCACCGCCAGGTCGTCAAGCTCCAGGGTTGCCACACCATGCAGGCGCAGCCCCTGAAGCAAATGAGCCGGCTCACAGAGGAAGTCGGTCGCATCCACCTCAGGCAGGTTGTCCGGGTCCGGTGACGTCGACCGATGCCGGCCACCAGCAGTCTGGGTGGGAGGCCTACCACGCAGTCGGGACCGGTTCCGGCTTGGCATGCAGCAGCCCTGCATGCACACGTGCAAGCGCAATAGACAAGCCGGAAGAAAGGTTTGCTGTTGTCATGAGAAGGCACGACGAAGGCACAAAATGCACAGAAGGCACGACGAAGGCACAAAATGCACAGAAGGCACGACGAAGGCACAAAATGCGAGCATAGTATACAAGTGGGAACAATGGTTTACGGCTGTCATGAGAAGGCACAACAACGGCACGACAAGGGCACGTTGCTTACCACGGCCTGCTGTCCGGACCGCAGCGCTGATTTCGTGCGTTCAGAACGGCGCAGCAGTGGTCCGTCCGGCGCGGCAGCACCTTCTACCCCAGAGCCACCCGCAGCAGTAGGTACCTCCGCGACGGAGCCCGGCGTCGTGCCATCACCGGCCTCTTGACCATCTTCCGGGGGGTCATCGTCCGCTGCAGTTGCCTCCTCGATGGAGCCCGGCGACCTGTCACCGGCGTCCTCTTGACCATCTTCCGGGGGGTCATCGTCCGCTGCAGTTGCCTCCGCGACGGAGTCCGGCGTCGTGTCATCACCGTCCTCTTGACCAAATCCCGGGGGGCCCCGTCCGCGGCAGCAGACGCCTGGAGGCCAACAGGGCAAGCAGTCATCATTGGCACGCCCATACCAGATTATGTACATGCGATGGCCTTCCCTGATCACGTGCAAGGCCCGATTGCACATCAACCAACCTGGAAGCCACCAGCTGCCGTCGCTTCATTGGATGTCTCGGTTGTGTCGGCTCCGGCTGGCATGCCTGGCTGGGCAGAGCTGCCGGTGGAGTGTGCAAAGCCAAAGGTGGACGCCCGGCCTGTGCTTGCGGCTGGCGCAAGTCGTGCACGCTTCCCGGAGCCTGCCACGTTTGGGGGGCGCATGGCGGCCTTCTGGTCCGAGCCAATTCCTTGGCCTGAGCCAGCTCCTTGGCCCGAGCCAGCTCCCTGGCCTGAGCCAGCTCCCTGGCCTGTGCCAGCACCTTGTCCCGATTCCTCTGGATCGTATCTGCTTCACTGCGCAGACTGAATTGTACCTCGCGGGCGAACTCGTTCATACTCAGCAGCTCCTCCAAGTCAGCGCTGTCCCGCACAAGGCGCGCCTGGAGCCGGGCCCAACACAGCAACAACTAGGAGTTAACAACCCTCCGATGCCTGTGTCCGCTGAGGCACTGCTAGCGGGAAGCCCATCCTGGCCCAACCAAGCTCACCGCGTCGCCGAAACATTCCAACGCTCTGTGGCGAAAGTCCCGCGCATCCACGCAGCCCGACGGGGGGCCGTTCCCGGTGAGGTGCCGCACGTGGAAGTGCCGGCACTGCCCGCGTCGGCCGCCACCTGCTCCCTGGCGCCACCCGCCGCCTGCAACCAAGCAGGGGGCGGGAGGAGTGGGGAGTGGGGGGAGTGGGGAGGGGCGGGGAGGTGTGGCACGCCAGGCGGGAATGGAGCGTCGCACGCCCCACCTGCGCTGGACCTGCATCACCCACTGTGACCGCAGAGATCGCCGGGACCGCACGTGCATTGGCCTGACGGTCCAGGTCCTGCAGGAGCAAAGGACGCGAGCAGGTGGGGAGGTGTGGCACGCCAGGCGGGAATGGAGCGTCGCACGCCCCACCTGCGCTGGACCTGCGTCACCCACTGTGACCGCAGAGATCGCCGGGACCGCACGTGCATTGGCCTGACGGTCCAGGTCCTGCAGGAGCAAAGGACGCGAGCAGGTGGGAGGTGTGGCACGCCAGGCGGGAATGGAGCGTCGCACGCCCCACCTGCGCTGGACCTGCGTCACCCACTGTGACCGCAGAGATCGCCGGGACCGCACGTGCATTGGCCTGACGGTCCAGGTCCTGCAGGAGCAAAGGACGCGAGCAGGTGGGGAGGTGTGGCACGCCAGGCGGGAATGGAGCGTCGCACGCCCCACCTGCGCTGGACCTGCGTCACCCACTGTGACCGCAGAGATCGCCGGGACCGCACGTGCATTGGCCTGACGGTCCAGGTCCTGCAGGAGCAAAGGACGCGAGCAGGTGGGGAGGTGTGGCACGCCAGGCGGGAATGGAGCGTCGCACGCCCCACCTGCGCTGGACCTGCATCACCCACTGTGACCGCAGAGATCGCCGGGACCGCACGTGCATTGGCCTGACGGTCCAGGTCCTGCAGGAGCAAAGGACGCGAGCAGGTGGGGAGGTGTGGCACGCCAGGCGGGAATGGAGCGTCGCACGCCCCACCTGCGCTGGACCTGCGTCACCCACTGTGACCGCAGAGATCGCCGGGACCGCACGTGCATTGGCCTGACGGTCCAGGTCCTGCAGGAGCAAAGGACGCGAGCAGGTGGGGAGGTGTGGCACGCCAGGCGGGAATGGAGCGTCGCACGCCCCACCTGCGCTGGACCTGCGACACCCACTGGGACCGCAGAGATCGCCGGGACCGCACGTGCATTGGCCTGACGGTCCAGGTCCTGCAGGAGCAAAGGACGCGAGCAGGTCAAAACCCCAACCCAACACACTTTGCAGGCTTTTGCGGTCGCACCTCCCAGAGGCTGTACCATGCCAGCAGGGGCCAGTGGTACTTGGGAATGTAACGGCTGTCTCCGGGGAGTGACTTATTTCCTGTCATGGCAGCACCAATCGTCTCTGCCAGGGCCAGGCCTCCCTGGCTAACTCGAGCACGGCCTGAGCAGTTTCTTCAAGGGGAACCCCGGTGAGGCCCAGCTCATCTAGCTGCCGCCTTGCCCACTTCAACGCGCCCGCGTGGAAGTGCTTGTCTATATTCCTGTCGCTGCCCAGGCCTATTATGTCCCTCAGTGTCTCCATCTGCAAAACATAGGCGCAATGTGGCCGACTGAACGAACACAATGCGAGCGACGTGCGCACCTCTTGCTCGTTCTTCGGGAACTTGATGGCACATATCGAGGAGGGCGACGCATCAGCGGGAGCGCTTGCTGATCGGCCATCCTTGAGAGTGAGTTTGGAGCCGACTGGCAAGTTCGCAACGTGGCATCCGATCTGAAAAAGAGTTTCGTTCCTAATGTCCCTATGGGCCCTGATGATACATGCTTGATTATGGGCCTGGACAACCAAGTCCGCGAAAGTAACCATCTTGCTGTGTGAGACCAAAACCTTTTTGCTCTACATCTACAACTATCGTGTCTGCTATGAAGAACCTTTACACAGCACCTGCAGGTCCGCCTTTGTCCTAAAGTAGTTTAAATGGTTGTCGTATTCGCCTGCTGACGAATACGACAATGGACGAGCGACATTATCCCACAGTAGAACCAACAAACAATGACTGTGAATGCTTACAATTTGTTACACTTTATTCGCCTCTATTTCAATGGCTCGGATGGGACACATTCCTGCTCATTTCATGCCACATGTCACTTCTCCGGCTATGCCACATTCACATGGAACGTAACATTAGATGCACATTAAATTATAAAAGCAAATACTCGCACGGCTTCAGCGATCCGTCATATGACAGTACGTCGCGAAGTACTTGAGCGCGGACTCCCTCGCCGGTGCCGCGACCACGACTTTCTCCAACTTCCCCCTCAAAGCGCCGGGCGGCATGGCGTAGTGCTTCCAGTAATCACTGGGCCCGTTCTTCCGGTCATCTGTCACGAACAAACGGCCGTCACGCTTTGCCTTGCGCATGGACACCACAGCCACACGCAGTGTGGGGATAGCTCGCTCTCTACCCAACTCATCCTCAAAACGGTTGCGGCATATCGTTGCCCTACACGCGGAGGTCAATCACATTCCGGCAATCCTCTACCCCCACCCCCCCCACACACCCCACACCCACATGGCACCTACCGACAAACACAGATGTGTAGGTTGATTGTGAACATGCGGGCGGGGAAGTCCCTCTGTTCTGCAAGACGTGCATACTTCCGGAGTGCATCCGACGCCCTCTTAGAGGCGGCTAGGAAGCTGTCACGACTTGTGAAGTGGACGGGACGAAAGTAATGGTGGATGGCTACGCACAGCAAGTCCCACATCTCCTCCAGCTCCGGCGACAGTGCACCCTTGAGGATGTAGGCCGAAAAGGTTTCACTGAAATGCAGCCAGTCCTCCAGAAGGTACGAGTTCCTGGGGACACCCAGGGCAGGGCTTGGTGAAAGGGTTGCCATCCGTGCCATGTCTCTGTGGCCAGGTTTGCAAAAACACAACCCCAACCGCCAGCGGCGCCACCTATCATTTCCGTCCCGTCCCTATGATGATGACCACCGCCGCACCTGTAGTCCAAGACGCATCTGTAGCCACGCCCAAAGTCCGCCGTCACTGTTATGTCCCTGGCCCGACTCTTGATCAGACGCTTCTGTTCGGCTGTCAGGTAATACCTCAACACGTCAACACCAGCATCAGCTGGTGGGTTGCTCGCAATGTGATCAAAGAAATTGTGCACCAACCCATATAGGATGGAATGGCCGACCGGGACAGGGGACATGTCCTGTAAGTTAAGGTATGTCACCCTCTCAAACGGGTTTTTGGTCCGGCAGCCCTCGAATTCCTGGGTCCGCTTGGCTGTGAGCTGCGCCTTCCTCCGCTCGGCGTCACTGCCCGCTTTGAAGACCGCCAGATTGGCAGTCTCGACCCGGATCCCGCGTGCCCTGTGCTCTTGGTCGGTCAGACGGAGCCTCGCGTCCCCGACACGCATCGATGTATTTTTGAGCCTGGGGTCGGGCACCCAGAATAAACGAGCAGGGCACTGAACAAAAACGCATGCAGATGCTCCTTGCTCCCCACCCTCTGCAGTGCACTCGCGTGAACCCATCCCACATTCAAGAAATGATCACCGCCTTGTGCTTGTCTAATGACCCCCCCCCCGCCCTGTACGCACCTTAGGCTCTGGATCACAGGTTCCCAAAAGCCGAAGTAACGCATGGCGCCGTTGAGGTACACGCCCTGGAAAATGCAGTAAGGACACGACCCGATATACGAGTTGTGCCCCCTGTGACCGCACAGTGAGACACGCGCCGGTGTATCCGCCAGCACGCCCCATAGCAAGGGATGCAATTTGAAAGAGCACCGCACTTCAGTAGTCCCGCTAGCGTTGACCTCCACCCACGTATGCTCGATGACCAGACCGTTGTGGAAGTACAACATCATGTCGTCGATGGCACGAGACAGGTACGGTGCGAGGACAGCTGGTTTCCGTGGGCCAGGGATCACAGCAAGAATGCCAACCGTGTACGACTTGCCCCTGTTCCTTGCCTCCACGTCACATATTTGTAGCGCGAGGATCCCCGTGCTATGAATACCCTTGTCAAAGGGCTGGACATCATCAAACAGCAAATTGCAATGCATCCCCCTCAGCGACTCAGCCAGCCCGTTAGTCCGCTGGGACATCTCGGCCATTGCTGAGCCTGCATTGCAAAGCAAGGCAAGGAGGGCACATCTCGTCATGCAACAGACTTCGGGCAGGAACTGGTTAGCTTCAACCACACCAAGGACAGTCGCCCACAGAATCCTTATCCTTGCCGCACATTACTCACCATTGTACATGCTAGAGCCTCCTTCAGTGAAGCACCCCGGCATGCGATGCTTGCCCCTCTGTGCCCACAGCTGGTCTTTCGCTAGGAGCTCCGTCACGACATTGTCCAATCCGTAATAAAAGTACTGCGATGAAGGCTGCAGAACTGGTTTGCCTGCGTGTTGGGAAATCGACCACGACAGGGTGCACGCACAGGATCACAAACAAACCAATCGTCGGCGGACAAGCCGACGGACCCGATGAACGAATAGCAACCCTCTAGCATCACACCACCGTCCTGTATGCGTCGTCCACATCCCCACCCCCTGTGCAAGGCACGCGTGTCTGCATGTGCTCTGTGGCTACGCACCGGCAACAATGGAGGTCTTGAACCGACTGGCCCCGCAGTGGGGGCACTTCTGATCTGCTATTTTGGCCCACTCGCCCTTTGGCGGCACTGCCCCATAGTCGTGCCCGGGGCATCCATCAGTGGAGCACACATGCACATGGAACTTCGTGTGTTCAGGCGTGTCAGTAACCCTCCGAAGCAAGTGAATAGACGGTGGAAGAAAGTGAATCCCGGGAATGGCCTTGCTGAATAACGCCAATATTGTGTCCATCAGGCCTTTCCCGATGTTGTGCTGAACGTGGAGCTCCAGCATGGCCAGCACCATCTCCCGGGTCGTCACCTCGCTGTGCACTGTCCGACCTGCTGCATCCACACCTTTGGCCAGCGGTTTATCCATGTGCGCTTTAAACCAATCAACAGAGCCCCGCCCTACATAAGGCTGTCCGCATCCGCAATCACATGCATTGTTACGGCGTCTATTTCGATTGCTGCCATTGCCTGGTGATACCAACCCATCCGGCAGGTCGAACGTATCATCGTCTGGTATCGACCCATCTGCGTCAGGTTGGACACGAACGACCGTTATGTCAGCGCGGGATCACCAATGCCCCAGAAACAACACTCCACACAGCGTCCCAAGCAGTGTGACTCTATACACATCATGCATTTACGACATCACGACTAGATGTCCGTTGCGTGGACGCCGACATTGTGGGAGTGTATACCGGAGGTCACTCGTTACCACTCACCTTCGAAACCCTCCCATTCATCTTCACTGGGTATCCCGCCATCGCTGGGTATCCCCTCGTCGTAACCTGTATGCTCTGGCGGGCCAATCTCAATGCGAGCCCATTCCTCTTCTGTTACGTCCCGAAACCCTGTCAGCAAGACGAACAGGGCGTGGTTTGGTTTGGCCTGAACCTGCAACTTCCCTATGCGACTCACCCCGGACTGTGTCGGTCAACTCGGGCTGGTCCGCTGTGCCTACATCCATATCCACTGTGCCAACGTCCATATCTGCAAGATTGAGGGAATGGCCAATCGAACACACCACCTTAATAACACACGCGCCGACTGCCAGTCACTCACCCTGGGGTAAACTGGGCGACGCCAGTTGTGGAGTACCTAGCATCGTGGTACCTGGCTGCTGAAGCTCCAATGGGCCGCGCGAGGGCCCCCGGGATCTGCAAGGTTGAGGGAATGGCCAATCGAACCAACACCTTAACAACCCTTGTTAACACACGCGCGCCGACTGCCAGTCACTCACCCTGGGGTAATCTGGGCGACGCCAGTTGTGGAGTACCTAGCATCGTGGCATCGGCGTTATCACCTGGCTGCTGAAGCTCCAATGGGCCGCGCGAGGGGCCCCCGGGATCTGCAAGGTTGAGGGAATGGCCAATCGAACCAACACCTTAACAACCCTTGTTAACACACGCGCGCCGACTGCCAGTCACTCACCCTGGGGTAATCTGGGCGACGCCAGTTGTGGAGTACCTAGCATCGTGGCATCGGCGTTATCACCTGGCTGCTGAAGTTCCAATGGGCCGCGCGAGGGGCCCCCGGGATCTGCGAGGTTGAGGGAATGGCCAATCGAACCCACCACCTTGATAACATATGCATGCCAACTGCAATTTCACACACGCATGCCGACTGCAAGACACTCACCCTGGGGTAGACTGGGCGACACCAGTCGCGGAGTGCCTAGCATCATGGCATCGGCATAATTACATGGCTGCTGAGGTTCCAACGGGCTGCCCCCAGCATCACTGTAACCTCCGGTGGACATGGGAGACGGGCTACACGACGGACTCGGCGATACAGATTGGGAGCCAGAGACCGAACCCGAAGTGGCACTCGGGCAGCTGCTAGTACGAGAACCTGAGAGAGGGGTACTGCTCCCACCAGACTGTGAATCTGTCGTGGTGCCTGTGGGTGTCGAGGCTGGATCTGACACATTGCCCCTCCCGCGAGTACCCCTTGAGCTTGGGGTTGAGCTATCGTCTAGGTTGCCAGATGATTCCCCAGATGACTCCCCAGATGAATCCCCAGATGACTCCCCAGATGATTCCCCAGATGATTCCACAGATGATTCCCCAGTTGAGTCCCCAGATGATTCCGTCGATGATGTGCTGCAACCTGAGGGACTCTGCTGTTGTGGGGGGCTGTTGTCCCGATGGGCCCCTGGTGACATGTACGGTGACGCACGCATGGCGGGTTGCCCCCGCCCTGAGGGTGCAAACCGTGCCAAGATACTGCGCAGCTTTGGAGTAGTGTACGCCATCATGTCGACTTCGGGCGCTTGCACCATATAACTACCGTGCCGTTGACGGAATGAAGGGGACCCGTCGTCGTCTCTGCCTGCCTTTGTAGTCTCTTCGCGTTGCTTCTTGAAGAGCCCGTGACGTTCCCTTCTGTCAACGACCGCTGCCAGACGGCGGTTCCGGTCATTGTCACCCTCAAGTGCAAGAGTATTAACCCGTGCAAGCGGCTGATTCGGGTGATTCTCCCGGCAGTCTTTGACATGTTGGTATATGAACTTGCTAGTAATGTCGCGCCGATAGCAACGAAGACACGAGAACCGCCCGTCGAAGTGCTGCACCGCTAGACCGCACTCTAAGAGTCGTGGCCATTTCCAGTAATAGTCTATATCGTTGTCGCATAATTGAAATTTAGACATTGTCTGTAGACATTATCTGAGGCAGACCCGCTCCACGCTTTCATATGTATAATGGTGTTGTAGAGGGCAAGGCTGGTTTACATTCACATGTCGAACGGTCGGCCGGGCCTGAGTGAATTGGTTCCCTTTGGGATGTCTTTGGGTGGCGCCAAAGATGTTGACCGGATCCTGTTGTACGCTCCCTGAGCCCTTCCGTTTCACTGCTTATAATTCAGTCCGTAAAGGTCTATATATATTGCATTACATACAGGAAGATATCTGATTTTCCCACAGAAACGTATCTTTGTTACATACCAAAGACGAAACCGAAGACGGCTCTTTGCGACCTTCTTTGCTTGCGGCTTTGGGGCGCTTTCCAAAGAGGGCTCTTTGGCTTCTCTTTGGGTGCGGCTGAAGCGCTTTGGTTGCGCCCAAATAGCCTCCAAAGACCTGCCAAAGACCTCCCGAAGAGGATAAGAGACTTCCAAAGTACCGTGCGTTCCCCGAGTGCTTCCTCCCCTCTCATTCCTCCCCTACCTCCGCAGAACATGCAGAGCGCCAGTCTGACCCAGACCGCGGGCGGGTCCGTGATGAGCGAGGGCGGCTCCATGAGCGGCATCCTCACGGGCGCGGGCGGCTCCATCGGCCGGTCGGACAGCCTGGGGGTCAGCCTGTCGGGCGACTCGTTCATGTACACCCAGTCGCGCTCCTCCACGGGGGCGCTGGTGACGGGCCTCACGGAGAAGCTCAACCAGAAGCGGATCAGGTCATCCATGGACTTCCACAACGTGAGAGCGGGGGAGGAGGGGGGAAGGGGGCGATGTCGCGGCTCTTTGCGGTTTCGCTGTCTTTATTGACAAAGAGGGGGGCATTTCGCTGTCTTTATTGACAAAGAGGGGTGGAGGAGCAGGGGGGGAAGGCGGACTGCGGCCCCTCCCGGTGAACTTTCTCTAGGGGCTCGCTGGGTGTGCTGACACACGAGGGAGTGGCGGACGGAGGACCGTGGGCGAGGGGGGGCCTAGGGGAGCGGAGAGTAAGGACTGGGATACAGGGGGCGGATGGGGGGGAAGAGGCGAAGGAGCTGTCATGGAGGAAGCGGAGGGACAGCGGTTGCGCGGGTGGGGCGATGTAGGAGGTGTGCGAGACTCGACGAGGGTTTCGGGAAGGCTGGCGAGGAGGCGGGGAGGCGGCTCTTTTGCGGTTTCGCTGTCTTGATTGACAAAAAAGGGGACGGTCCCGAGGCACGAGGCAGGGACGGGTTCCGAGCGCGGTTTGAGGCTTTTTCCCCCGGGGGAGGGGATGGGGTTTCCTCGGCCCTTGGCCGCGCTCACGCCTCTGTGGGGCGAGGCCTTCCGGCAGCCGCCCCCGCGCCTCTCCTGTTTGAGTTTGTCACCAATCTCCTCGTCTCGGCCCAGGCTGACCGTCATTTCCGCGGCCTCCCCCTTTCCGCCCTGTTTCCCTCCTTCCCTCCCTCCCGTCCTCCCTCCCTCCCTCCGTCAGAACACGACCATGACGGACCTCCAGATCACTGGGCTGCTCGGGGAGGGCGGCTTCGCCAAGGTGTTCCGCGGGCTGTGGCGGGGCCTGGTGGTGGGCGTCAAGGTGGTGTGCGACGACGGAAAGAACGAGAAGATGGTCATGAAGAACGCGCACGAGATTGCGATCCTGTCGGCCCTCTCGCACCCCAACATCGTCCAGGTGGGGGGGGAGGGAGGGAGGGGGATTTCGTTGTCTTTATTGACAAAAAAGGGAGGTGGAGGGTGGCGGCGCGGTTGGAGGAGCGGGAGGAGAGCGGAGCAGTAGAGCGTATTGCCCAGCAAGGATGTCCCGGAGGGGGAGGTAAGCGGGTGATAAGAGGTTGATGAGGGCAAGGCGGAGTGCGAGGGCAGGGCGGGCGGCAAAGGCAGGGCGGGCGGCGACGACGTTGACAACGCCACCACTGTCGGCACGGACAAGGTTGGCGGCCGGGGCAAGGCCGCCGGCAGGGACAAGACCCATTCGACCCAAACCAGTTGCCGAGCGATAGGGTGAGTTGTGGTTAGTCAACCTCCCCGCTCCCCCTCCCTCCCTCCCCTCATGCCCTTCCCCACCCCCCAGGCCTACAACTGCCTGACGGACGTGTTGGTCCGTGACCTGCTGAACGCCACCGTGCACCGCTACAACAACTCGACGGTGCTCAACTCGCCGGCCTACAAGTACCTGCTGTCCATGGAGGACAAGACGTGTCACCTGGAGGTGAAAGAGGGGAGGGCGGAGGAGGGAGGGAGGGGGGAGGGGTTTACAGAAATAACCAAATCGGGAGGGAGGGAACAGGTGTAGTTTTCGGGGTGACCCGCCCGACCCAGTTCGCGATTAGGCGGCAGGCAAGCAAGCTTCCATTGCCCGAGTTTGCGCGAATCTAGGGGTGTCGTTGCTCTGTGTAGCAGTGGCGGAGAGCGGACAGTGGGATGACAGGCAGACTCTGCCCAGGCCGCCCCGCCGGCGGGCCTGTCCGCCCGGCGCCGTCTCTGCTTCCATGCCCCGCGCCCCGCGCCCCCGCGCCCCCGCCCCCCCCCCGTCCGTTCATCGATCGTCGCTCCACCCACCCACCTTGTCGCGGGCCCTGACGCTGCCCCTCGCCCCCTCCTCCCCCGCCCGACCTGCTTCCACACCACCCCCGCCGCGCAGGTGATTGAGTACTGCGACCTGGGCAACCTGTCCAACGCGCTCAAGAACAATATCTTTATGATCCCGAACCCGGTCATTGCGGCCGCGGCGGGCGGGCGACGGCGCGGCGGCGGCGGAGCTGGCGGAGCGGGCGCGTCAGCAGCCCATGAAGGTCGGTTGATCTGGGTCGGGGTTGGGGGTGGTCGGTTGATCTGGTCCGGTTGGGGTGGTCGGTTGATCTGGGTCGCGGTTGGGGGTGGTCGGTTGATCTGGGTCGCGGGTTTCTCGCTCTACACAACCGTGCCGGGCCATTTCGCGTGCAGTTTCTTTCGCGTGGTCCTGGTCCCAACCCGCATTTCATATTTAATCACACTACCTCGCCGCGGCTCTCCGTTTCTTTTATTTTTACACTATCTTGAAAATTACCGCACACCCACGATCGCCGACGCGCCCGCCCACACGGCCCGTCCTCGCGCCCGCCCTCGCGGCGCCCCTCCCCCGCCCGCCCTCTCAGGTGAACATGCGGACGCTGCTGCTGACGCTGATCGAGATCGCCTCCGCGTGCGGCTACCTGCACAAGATGGGGGTGGTCCACTGCGACATCAAGCCCGCCAACGTGCTGCTCAAGAGCTCCAACATCGACTTCCGCGGCTTCACCGCCAAGGTCTCGGACTTCGGACTCAGCAGGTGGGGGTGGCTGGGGGAGGACTGGGGCGGAGGGCGGCGGAGGGCTGGGAGGACTGGGGCGGAGGGGGCGGAGGGGCTGGGAGGAATGGGGCGGAGGGCGGCGGAGGGGTCCGCCCGGACAAGTACTACCCTCATTCGGGGCCCATTCGCGGTTTCGCTGTCTTGATTGACACTAGGGGGAGAGGGGGCTTGCGGAGGGCCCGTGGGGCTGACACATGGAGTGTGCATGAGTGTGTGTGTTTGAGGCATGATGTCTCCTCCGTCGGAGGATTGGATTGCAGCAACTGGGCACGTTGGCGTCCCCGTCCCCCCGTCTGGCTGTCGAGGGAGCACTGGTGGTGAAACCAGCGGGCTTTCTTCCCCATCCACCCACCAAGTCGCATCTCCTCTTCCGGTTGGTTGCAGTCCACCCCATGGCCATTTCACAAGCCCCCGCCCTCTTTCTCTTCCCTGCCTGTGATCTGATCTGATGATCTGATCTTGGCGTACCTGGAGCTGCGACCTCTCGACCCGATCCCGACCCGACCCCGAACCCGACCCCGACCCCGACCCGCCGACCCGCACACAGGGTGGAGGACGACGACACGTGCGCGTCCTTCCCCTTCAACAGCTGCGGTACGGCAGCTTACGTGGCCCCGGAGGCGCTCATCTGCAACAAGAAGGTCAACAGCTCGGTCGATGTGTACGGTGAGCGGGACCGATCGGATCTTGTACGGCAGCGCTGTTGCATTACGGAGTTCTCGGCGAGGCCGCGGGGGGGGGGCAAGGGGGCTGCCTGGGGCGGCAGCCGTACTGTAGCGCTGGTTGCAGTACACGTACCTGAGCGTCCGTCCCCCCGAGTGTATCCGACCTTGCGTTGCCTCTGGAGATCCGGACCTCCTCCAGATCCTCGAGCCACTGCTTTGATCGAAGGCCCCACAAACCCCCGACATAGCCATCACGACCTGCTCACCTCGTTCATGGGCCGATGTCATGGCTCAGCGCAGCCCGTGTCTGTGTCCGTGTCGTGGAAGTAGTATTAGGCAGCCTCCCACAGACAGCGCCTCTCAATCCCCTCATGCCCCGCCCTGCCCCGCCCCGCCCCGCCCCGCCCCGGCTGCCGGCGTTCCGCTGCGCAGCATTCGGCATCCTGATGTGGGAGATGTACACGGGGCAACGGCCGTACGGCAACATGAAGCAGCAGCAGCTTGTGGAGGAGGTATGTGTGTGTGTGTGTTCGTGTGTGCTCGTGTCTCCTTGGACTGCACCCGGAGGGGGCTTGCTGGTATTTGACTTGTCCCTCTGATGGCCGGTCTCAGCTCTTGACCCTGGCGGCGCTGGGGCGCTGAAAGTGCACGCCTCCTCTGCCTCCTCCTCGCTTCATTCTCGTGGTCTTTCTTCCGTCGGCATCATCTTTCCTCCCTGCCGTCCTCCCCAGTCTTGAGCTCCTGCCCCCCTTCCCTCCCTGCCTCCTCCCCCTCGCCCCGCTCTCCGTCCCTCCCTGCCGCCCTGCGTTCGTTCGAGCAGGTGGTGATGCGGGGTCTGCGGCCCAAGTTCCCCGCCAACGCCCCCGCGGGCTATGTGGTGCTGGCGCAGTCGGCCTGGAGCGGATCCCCGCAGGCCCGTCCCTCGTTCGACGAGATCCTCACCCACCTCAACGCCATGCTGCAGCAGGTGGGGTAGGGCGGGTCAGGGCTGCGGAGGGAGGGCAGGGGAGGGGGGCGGGTTGCGGGTGCGAGTGGCAGGGGAGGGGTGCGGGGTCGTATGGAGGCTGGGGACGGGTTGTTTGAGCAGGTGCGGAAGGGGGACTGGTGGTGGGGGGGGGAGGAGGGTGTGTATGCCTTGTGCAGGCATCACGGGGAAGCCGAGCGGACGTCCTGGGATCTATCTATCTATCTATCTACCTATCTATCTATTTATCTATGGGGAGGAATGCCGCTAGGACCCGACCCCCGCCACCAGGGTGGGTGCGGGGGCTCCGTTTGTTGAGCCCACCCTACCAAGTCCCGGACCTCACCACCCACCGCCGGCCACGAACCGCCCCCACCCCACCCCACCCCACCCTGGCCACTGCCCACGTCTCCACCGCCCACCCGCACACTCGCACACCCCCCCACACCCACACCCACACCCACACCCACCCACCACCCCCACACCCACACCCACACCCCACACACCACACCCACCCACACCACACCCACACCCACCCCCACCCCCACACCCACACCACACCCACACCCCACACCCACACCCACACCCCACACCCACACCCACACCCACACCCACACCCACACACACCACACCACACCCACACCACACCCACACCCACACCCACACCCACACCCACACCCACACCCACACCACACCCACCCACACCCCACACACCACACCACACCACACACCACACCCACACCCACACCACACCCACACCCACACCACACCACACCCCACACCCACACCACACACACACCCACACCCACACCCACACCCACACCCACACCCACACCCACACCCCACCCACACCCACACCCCCACACCCACACCCACACCCACACCCACACCCACACCCACACCACACCCACCCACACCCACCCACACCCACACCCACACCCACACCCACACCCACACCCACACGTGGGCAGTTGTGTAGCATGCTGGGCATTCTCCGGGCTCCGCTGCGCCCGTCGCATGACACTCACCCTCCCGCCCCGCCTTGCCCTGCCTGCGGACCCACACCCACCCACACCCAACTACCCCCCCCCCAGGTGGACGACCGGGAGATGGACTCGATGGTGGGCGGCTCATTCGGCTCCATGGGCGAGAAGTTCGAGTACATGCAGCTGGCGGCGCAGCAGGCAGCAGCAGGGCCCCGGCGGCCAGGGCGCGATGGGCGGCATGGTCCCGGGCGGCATGGACCGCAGGCCCTCCCAGATCAACCGACGCGGCCCGGGCGGCATGGGCAGCGTGCCGCAGATGCCCTCGCCCATGGGCCCCGGCGCCAGTCCACGATCCACCGCGGGCGGCATGCAGGGCCCCCAGGGGGCGGGTGGGGGGATCCAGGGCGCCGGCGGGTCGCTGGTGGGGCAGGGGCCGCTGGTGGGGCAGGCCCCGTCACCCGCGCCGGGCGCCGGCGCGGGCGCAACCCGCGGCGGCGGCAGCGGCGGCCCAGGCCCAGGCCGGCGGCACAGGCAGCGCGCAGACGTACTCGTCGGCGTGAGGAGGTGGAGGAGGGCGATGGTGGTGGTCGCGGAGAGGGGGAGGGAGGAGGAGCAGCAGGGGCCGGTGGCGTAACTCCATGTGTGCAGCGGTGCGGGCAGGGGGCGGCCGGGGCGCGGCCCTGGGTGGGTGGGTTTGAGGGGTGCAGGCGGGGGCAGGGGGCCGGTGGGGGATCACGCTCACGTGCGAGGGAAGGATTGGGGGTGTGGGGGGCTTTCGACTCCGCGGTTTGCGATGTGCGCGCGCGGCAATGCGCGCACGCGCGCGTGTGTGTGTGTATGTATGTGTGTGTGTGTGTACACGGTGTGCGTATGGACAGGGGAGGAGGGAAGGCGGAAGGCAGGAGCACAGGGCGGAATCGATCATCACCGCGGGGTGCCTGGCATTTGGGTTTGGGAGTGTGGCGGTGGTGCGGGGAGGACACAAAGGGGGGAGAGGGGCGGAACCGGCCTTGGCGCGCGGGCGGCGGAAGGGCGATGCCCACTCGTTCAAAGCGGCACACGCCATCTCGGCAGGGGGCGAGATGAACTCAAACACCCAAACACCATGTGCCACGCCCCACGTGCTTAGCCCCGGCCTTGCCTTGTGTTTGGTTTGATCCGACCGTGATTCGATCTCCTCCGGTGTTGTCAGGTCTGGCTGGTCTGGTGACGTGGGGGTTTTTGCGTTGGACGCACCTGGGGGGGAGGGAGATGGGGCAGTGGAAGTGGCGGGTTTGGAGGGCGCGGAGGGCGGTTGTCGCTGATCGGTGCCGCACGGAGTCGTTCGATCGGGTAACCGGGACGGGTGCGGGCCCCCCGCCAACTTCCCCGGCTGCTCCATGCGCGGTTCGTAGCCCTGCCACGTCTCGGCCTCGTTCCTTTCGGCCACCATCAATAATAATAATTGAGGGCCCCCCCCTTGACGACCCCTGAGGGTCCGCTGCTGTCGTCCTCCTCGTGGCCGAGTGGCCCCCCGAGCTTACCCTGTTGGGGTCGTCGACAGTGGTCGTCGTCCGGTGGAGGCCGCTTGGCGTGCGAGATACGGGGGGTGCGGGCTGAGGGGTGTGCTGCGCGGGGCGGTGTGGGGCGTCCCGATCCCCTGCAACGCGCACGCAGTGCACCGCACCGTGTGTGTATGTGTATGTGTGTGTGGGGGGGGCGAGGGCGGGGGAGGGAGGGGGGTGCACTGATGGAACCATGCAAAAAAACATAAAGAGGTTCGCGAACCGATGCACTCCGCACGCGCATACTGATTTCCTGTAACCACGCACAAACACCCACCCACACGGTTCAGGCACATGGATGCCAGCACGCG
>BDSI01000697.1:0-21002 GCA_003117195.1 Eudorina sp. 2006-703-Eu-15
TACGTCCCAAGTTCACTATACTACCCTCATTGTTATACATAACACTCCCACCTTCCCATTGTTCATGTTCGCGTGTTGGGAGTGATATGAGTCCGTCTACATTTGTTTGCACTGCGTCGCCGTCACAACCGTCCTGCGCAAGAATTTACGTTCTACATGGCAACCCCAAGACCATCCGCCCGTCAGCCTAACCGGCTGAACCGCGCTGCCTGGACGAAATTGGTCACCAGCCGCGGCGCGCACTACTGGAAGCCCAGGGCCTCGTTGACGCGGCTGAGCAACGCATCCGTCATCTTCTTGGCGTCACCCAGCAGCATCCACGTGTTGGCTGCGCGTGCGGGAAACAGAGGCGGCGGGAAACGCATTCGGTCAGGGTAGCTACACAGCAGTATTGCAAAGCTGTGGTCCAAAGCACTTTGCGATGCACACTACTCGATGCCGGCGCAGCTCTGTGGCCGCTCATCGGTGGTCCGCAACCTTACAGTAGTTAAACTGGATGCCCTGATCCGATATGCAAGCCGTACCTTGTAGAAGACGGGGTTGTCGGCGCCCGCGTAGCCGCCCCCATGGTCCGCTTCATGAAGATGACCTGCTTGGAGCGCCACACCTCGATGACCGGCATGCCTGCCATGAACGAGGGGTGGGAGGGGCCGCAGGTAGGGGCGGTCGGGGATTACAGAGACACGCTGGAGGACAGTGTCGACCAAAAGACGCATTACAAGCCTGCGCGTTTATATCCGTGACGACAGGATGTCATCCAATCCCCTCGCAACACCTCTCGCCCTCTCGATCGCTCACCCGCGATGACGGAGTTGGGGTCCTCCACCGGAGCTGTTGACGGTGTCGTTGGCGCCAATCACCAGGCACACGTCCGCGTCGTCCAGCTCCTCGTTGATCTCGTCCATCTCGAACACGACTGTGGTACGAATACGGGAGGTGAGCGGGTGGATGGATGGATGGGTGGGTGGTTGGGTGGGTTGGTGGATGGGTGGGGTGTTGGGCGGAAGTGAACAGGTACGAGGAAGGGCTGCAGATTGCATCACGCCTCGTGTCACCCTTTTGTTTGCCGGATATTTGCGCTGCAAACGTAACTTTGGAAGGTACTCACCGTCGTACGGCACTCCGCTTCTGCTAGCAGCACGTTGAGCTGCCCGGGCATGCGGCCGCGACAGGGTGGATCCCGAACTTGACCTGCGGCAGGGAGGCCCGGGTGCACGTGCAGGACCACACATTGCAGACATGCGTGCGTCGGCATGCCATGCGCCTGCTTACGTACCCTAGTGTGTGCCGGCAATGCAACCTTGGGATTCGCGGGGTCCGCTTTAACACCCTTGACCCCCGCTGTAACACCCTTGTAAATAATTGGGATTCGCTTTCGCTCGAGTCCGCGACGTCCACGAGTCACCAGGAAGCAGCCCGCAAAAAATTTCAACCTAGCCCGGCGTGCAAGTACTGCTACTAACAGTGCCTCCACCGGGGGGAAGCCACTACACGCGGGCAGGCCCGTTGCGATAAGCGCAGACACTCGCACCGACCCAACACATGTTTAAGAGGGCCCGCCCCGTCCCGTCCCGACCGATGTGGGTCACACCCGCACACTGTACGACAACCCGTACCTGAATCCCCTTCTCGTTGAGGTGCTTTGCGAGCTCCGCCACCGGGTACTGCGCGTTGGCCACCGCCATGCCGTACCCGGGCACAATGATGACCTTGCCGGCGCCGGTCAATGCCTCAGCGGCTCCGCCGACGTCGATCTCCTGGTGTGTGCCCACCTCCTGACAGCGTTGATGGCCGGGGAACAGAAACAAAGGTATTCAGGTCTAGGGCATTGAAGGAGGAACCTTCGTACGCTCATAGCCATACACGCAGCGAAACCCGTCCTGAGCAGAATGCCTGCCCTTCATCCAAGTGCCCCAATGGTACGGAACGTCAAATGGTGCGAAGAAATTGTGATGCACCAATAACAACTGTCATAGCATCTACCCAGCTCACCGCCTTGCTGTCGCTGGACTTTCCGGCAGTGTCGTAACCGCCCAGGATGACGTTGGCAAGGGACCGGTTCATGGCCTGCACGGGGAGCAAACAAAGTGCGCGCGGCTTAACTAATGACCGGGCGTAACCTCAAGCAAAGTGCTACTGCACTGTTCAAACTCGACGTCGGTGCTCCTCTATTCATCGGTCAACGTCGGTTCCCTGCTGAAGAAGTGCGATGAGTTCCAGTCTAATGCACTCTTTAGGTCCCTTTGGCGCCTCACCGTGCACATGATGTAGGACAGGATGGCGCCCGAGGACCCGATGAGCGCGCCCACCGCCGTGAGCAGGTCGTTGTTGAGCATGAAGCCCTCGGCGCACAGCGCGTAGCCCGAGTACGAGTTGAGCAGCGTGATGACCACCGGCATGTCGGCGCCGCCGATGGAGGCGGTCATGTGCGCGCCCTTGATGCCCGCCAGCGCGGCCACAGCCGCCAGCGCCGCCACGGCCACGCTGGAATCCCCATCAGAGTTCAGGAACACCGCCCCGCAGGCCAGGTTGGCCGCCAGCAGGGCGAGGTTGATCTGGTTCTTGAAGGGCAGGCTGAGCGGGTCCGATTTGAGGATGCCGTGCAGCTTGCCGAAGGCCACCGCGGAGCCGGTCATGGTGATGGCGCCAATGAAGTCACCCAGGTAGGCGGTGACCTGGCAATTGTGCGAACAATACACGCGTCAGCGAGTAAGCGTTACGGCGACGCCCGAAGTGGCATGCCATCTCCTGAACCACTGTCTTTCCTTGGAACACCCAATGCATCATGAACTTTATCACACCTTCCATGGGCCACAGCCAGGCCAGAACCAGTTCGCCATGACATGGGCCACATCGCAATAGGTAAAGGCTCGTGCGTTGCATGTTGCCATGTCATGGGCACCTAAGAAATAAAGATCCACGCATCTCGCTTGCCGCACGCACCGCACCTTGTGCGTCATGTCCAGTCCGTGCGCGGGGTCCGCCGCCATGACGTTGGCGATGGAGGTGGCTGCGGCCGCGAGGCCCACCAGCGAGTGGAAGGCGGCCACCATCTGGGGCAGCTCCGTGATCTTCATCGTCTTGCCGATGTAGTGGCCCGCAGCTGTAAGCGTGGAGAGGGGGCGGGGCCCAGGCCATTGCACGAGAACGGACTTTAGGTGGCAACAAGGCGCCAGATAGTTCCGCTACAACAAACGTGGGGAGAGCCGTGCATCCCCAATCTGAGGAAGCTGCACATTTCGACTATCTAACCCGACGTACGTCTGCGCTACTTTCGTCGTTCCCGGCCCCCACCCACCCGCACCCACCTGCGC
The DNA here is from genome assembly GCA_003117195.1 of Eudorina sp. 2006-703-Eu-15. Lineage (NCBI taxonomy): Eukaryota > Viridiplantae > Chlorophyta > Chlorophyceae > Chlamydomonadales > Volvocaceae > Eudorina > Eudorina sp. 2006-703-Eu-15. The sequence goes on from BDSI01000697.1 coordinate 3,315, forward strand.
CCGCGCCCAGCAGGCCCAGCACCTGCGCGTACACCGCCCCGGGGCGTGCATGGCGCCTAGCGTGGTGGCGATGCCCGCGCTCACACCGGCCATGCCCATGGCGTTGCCTGTCATCGAGGGACATACACACGGTCGGGCAATGGGTTCCCTGGTAGTGTGGGCCCGGGGAGTGTTTCGGTGCACTTGGGGAGCCTGTCCGGAGCGCCATGGTGGCGTTAGTTCGTTTAGGCAGTGTATGGTGAGGAAGCCTCGGCTGTCGCCGGGCTGTCACCGATGACCCGCGGGTCCGCTGTAACATCCTAATAATAATAATATACGCATATGGGTAAAGCTGTTGGGCGCCACTCGGCGCCACGTATGTCACGCACTCCTGTTCTGCCTGCTTAAGAAACACACACAAGGATGCGCACGCTCAAAACGCTTGGACCTCCCGCCCCTGGCCCTTAGCGCGGTCCACGTTTCAATTTGCCATGGGTCTGTTGGCAGTATTCTGCCACACGATAAATCTGTCAGTGTATGAATCCATATAATTCTTAGCGTATTAGCGTCACGCAGGTACCTGCATACCTGCACGAGCGCTGGACTGGTTGGCGAGGCAGGCGATGGCGGCGATGCAGAGCGAGGAGGAGGCCAGGTAGGCGGCGGAGGTGAGGCCCGGGCCTCCCGCCCGCGAGCAGGGAGCCCACCACGTAGCCACCGACGAGGGTGGCGGCTGGGGAAGAACACAGGGGGGTGGGGCCACAGGGCAGCAGGGAGCAAGCAATTTGGTGGGTACAGGGTACAAGAACGATATGTCACGGCTCCGCGCCAAACGGCCACCTGGCCTTCTTTGGTGACATCTAACGAGAGGTAACAAATTCCGACGCGGCATCCACCACGTAAGGGGACAGTCCACAGCGGTTCAAGTTCAGTAAGACAAGTGACCGCAGAAAACAAAAAAGGTGGCCAGCCGCACCTGGCGCGGCGTACAAGTGATTGTACTCGATGGGGTCGGTGGGGCGCTTGAACATGTCCAACATGCGCTGCGTAATTGTGAAGCCGCCGCCGATATTAATGGCAGAGGCGGCCACCGCCGTCGCCGCGAGCGCCTGGCCGGGCGTGTGCGGCACCACACCGCCGCCCGCCAGCACCATGCCCGCCACCGCCGTGAGCCCCGACACGGCGTTGGTGACGGACATCAGCGGCGAGTGCAGCGCCGGCACGACGCCCCACACGGTCTGGTAGCCGCAGATGGAGGCCAGGCCGAACTTGGTCAGCATGGCGGAGAAGGCGGCGTTGGGCGAGGTCGCGCCGATCAACAGGGTGCCTGCGGCGGGCCCGTAAATTTAAGAGATGAGCTTTTGTCGAGGCTCTTTTCGACCGCAATTCCTGCAGCCCCGCCAGGCCGCACAACTGGTTCCATGGCTGACCCACGATCGTTTATAGCCGTTTGGCTTGCCGTACCTGCGATGGCCGCCGAGGTGGTCACCGCGTTCTGCTTGGTGGGCTCGTACAGGTCAATCGGGCCTGCCTCCTTCTTCTGCTCCTCCTTCACGTTGGTGGCTGTGTTGGCGGCGGGGATGACGCCAGCGGGCGGCGGCCACATCAGCGCGCCGTCCTCGAGCACCAGCGAGCCCCTGCGGGGCAGCACGCAATCCAGTGGCAGGTCTTCGGTCAGGTGTCCAGTGGCGGTTGTTTACCTGCTCACAGCCCTGCTGAAACTGCCAACTACCTGCGCACAGCGCAGCTGAAACAAGGTCTGGGGGACTATTCCCAGGTCCTCGACTAGCTGGCTGAAGTGCTTCGTGCAGAGCGACCCCCAAATCAGGAATTAAAAAAGAGTTGCGCAGCCAGTTATTTGAACAATCGGGTGCTCCTCATCCAGATCAGCATCTACTTCCGAGATATACCACCAATAAGGTCAGATCACGTGCTTACAGACAGCCCGAGCTGCGGCTGAGCGGGTGCCAATCATTTTACAACCCACACCCCACCGTATGACCGGGTCCGCGTGGTCGATCTTGAAGTGACCCTTGGGTCCGCCCGTGAAGGGCCCCGCGGACAGCAGCAGCTTGGAGATGTTGTTGGCGTACAGGCTGGAGGACTGGCCGGCCATGCGGGAGGGCATGTCGGTGTAGCCGACCACAGTCACCCGGTTGGCGGTGCGAACCACCTCCCCCGGCTTGGTGTAGGCGCAGTTGCCGCCAGCCTCGGCAGACAAATCGACGATCACCGAGCCTGCGGGGACATCCGGCATAACCAGTAGGGCCGATGTTGAAGACCAGCGCCAATGCATGTTCAGTCTTAACGCTTGGAAGCGCCAACGCGTACGCATTAATACCCATGCGCCCGAATACAAATGCCAGGTCAGCTGCCCTCTCGCCCGCAGCTCGCCCCATCCACCTGGCTTCATGGAGTCCACCATGTCCTTGGTGATGAGCAGCGGGGCGCCCTTGCCCGGGATGAGCGCGGTGGTGATGATGATGTCGACCTCCTTGGCCTGCTGCGCGAACAGCTTCATCTGCACGCATCAAACACACGACAACCGGTTCAGGATCCAGGGGCCTGGTTCGTTGTCACCGTCCGGTCTGCTGTTCAGCCGCAACGTCATTGGCCCTTGTTGGATCTCTGCTGACTTGCTCTTAAATGCAGCCAGTTCGGGCACATGTCGCGGACTTTGCCTCACAATGGTCGACGGCCGCCCACCCACCTCAGCCTCGATGAAGGCGGGGCTCATCTCCTTGGAGTAGCCCGTGCCGCTCTCCCCCTCCTCCTGGATGTCCACCGTCAGGAACTCGGCGCCCATGGACTTGGCCTGCTCGCGTACGGCACCGCGCGTGTCGAACACACGCACGATGGCGCCCAGGCTCTTGGCGGCGCCCACCGCCGCCAGGCCCGCCACGCCGCCGCCGATGACCAGCACCTTGGCGGGCGGGATGCGGCCCGCGGCGGTGATCTGGCCGTTGAGGAAGCGCTCAAAGTACTGGGTGGCCTCGGTGACGGCCCTGCGGGATGTGGGTCGAGGTGCATTGGCCGCAAGCGTTTATAATTGATTGCCGGTTGTTAGTTGCCGACATCGGCACTGCTTGGACCAAATCACTGCGCACTGGACAGCAACGCTTGCGAGCGGGCGGTAGCGGCTGCAGCAGCGCCATCAGCATCAATATATACCATCTGGGTCGGGACCAAAAAACGTGTTGTAGCCCTTAGCACCTGAAGAAGTGGAACAACCCTCCCTTGACATCCATCTAACGCAGCAACCCACCTGTATCCGGCGATGTTGGCCATGGAGCTCAGCGAGTCGAACATCTGGGCGCGGCTGTATGTGCGGGGCGTAGCAGGTGAAACAGAGGGCAAGGTGCAGGGCAGCAGTCCGCGGCTCAACCCAGATCTTTGTGGTTGCGTGGTAAAAGAAAGTGTCCTCAAGACATACCCTAAAACACATCATCACCATCATTGCGCCCGGCCCATACAGCCGGGACTGCCTTCCGTCCAGGCGTGGTCCACGGGGCTGCCTTGATTGCGCAGCTCTTGCGTGATGCCCGCCTTCCGTACGTACCTGATGGTGCGCGGGATGCAGTCCATGCCGATGGCGGTGGCCTTGCGCTTCGCCAGCGCCTCCATCAGCTCCTTGTTGCGGGCCGGGTACAGGTAGCTCACCAGGCTGCGCAAGGACGGGAGGGTGCAGCGGCCAGGGTGCGCGAGTTTAGGAGGACCCGATGGTGGGCATGGAGCCAAAACGGAATACAACAGAATACCAGTCGAGAACGAGTCCGGGGGTGGGTTTATAACAAAACACGGGAAGCGCTAGCTTGTAGATGAGTATGGTGAGAGGCAACTCAGTTGTCAGTTCTGTATGAAAGCGCCGCGCGACTGTACAAACCCACATGGCGCCCTCCTTCATCTTATCCACCTCCGACAATGGCGGCGGCCGGACCCGCAGGACCACGTCGGAGGAAAGCGCCGCATCGCCCTCCACGATGGTGGCCCCGGCGGCCGCATACTCGTCGTCCTGTCCGGCAAACAGAGGAAGGCAAGCAGGTATGAACGATTTGAACGAGCATGACTCGTTAATATTTTATTGCGCCCCACTGATCGTCAGCTGCAATTTCGTCAGCATTGCAGGTGAGTTTTGCAAAGTAAAACACGACCCGCGGAGCAGCGAACTCAAATAGCTTGCCACGCCGTGTCGCGGCGACGACATCTGAACAGCACAGCGCCGTCTCACATACCGTAAATTGCGACTGTTCGCCAGCGCCGCGCTGCACCAGAACGCTTTTAAAGCCCTGCTTGATCAGCGCAGCCACAGCAGCCGGGCTCAGGGCGACTCGACGCTCGCTGGGCGCAGACTCGCGAGGCACACCTGCGCGGAGCCGTTGTCAGGAAAATTTGAGCACTACACGGGATTGATTACACAACGCGTCAACGGATCAACCTATTCAATTACTACATGGATTTCCTTCCTCTTGGCGACGGGCTGTGATCGAGGGGCATATGTCATGCGAGCACCGGGGGTATAACTTTGAAGGCGGATGACAGGAACTTGCAGGCAGACCTAAAAGATCGAGAGCAAACATCGATCCTCACCAACGACAAGATCGCTGTATGGTGTAGGTGCCTTGGTGGGCTGCTGTCCTGGGCCCGTTGTCGGAGCAGTTCCCGACAGCGCGTTGGCACGGACGTTTGCGCGCGCGCCGGCGAAATGAAGGGAGCGATGCCCGACCAGCTGAACGCGCACATCCCTGCGAGGTAAAAACAACACGAATTGAGGGAAACTGGTCGACCCAATTCAGGAAAGGGCATGGTGGACGCAGGCATCGCCATCAGCAAGCAACTCAGCACAAGAGGCACTCGAACTGCCACAGTCAACCCATGAAGTTCGTTGCAGGCTAAGCTGCGAAGCATATCGTCTACGTGGATGTGAGGCAACATTGGGCCGCTGGCAGCGTTCTGCAGTTGCCGCGACCGCCGCATTTCGGAAACGTTGGGCCGACACCGCACCTGTGCGGGGCTGGGCGCGCAGGCAGCCTGAAAGCCTGACGATGGCTGCAGAGATTCATTGTCGACATATTATCAAATCACTTTACACAGTTGGATTGTGCAGTATCAACGAAAGTGCTTGAACGTTTTGAGGAGGAGAGGTCGCGTTGGCGGGCCTTACCGCGCCCCGTACGCTAATTCGCTGCATGCGGAAAATCTCCTCTGCATTGGCGCGGTATGCCGCCAACGAAGCGTCACAATCCCAAACTGAATGGACAAAGCCATCATGGCTTGCGCCCTTTGCCTAAGAGCGTTGCGCGCTTGGCCCGGCCTCAAAGCACGCGAGCCTTGCATACGTACTTTGCTGGCTAGAAGCAAGGCAATTGCGCTCGCCACGTTTAAATGCTACGGACCTTCAGCTTCAGCTCTTCATTAAGACCCAAGTTGCGCACCTGGTGCCTGCTTTGTCCATGGAAGCCGCGATGACTAATCGCGGCCCGAAGCCTCATTTCCGACATCCCCGCACTCAATCAAGCGGCCGCTGGGTCAAAAATCAAGCGTTGGCCCTGCAACGGGCCCTGTCGTAACATCCTGATTGATTTGGAACATATCATATCCATCCATGCCCGCCGTCTTCGTGAAGCAATTATGCGTTAACCGAGAGCCATCGCTCGGGCATGGCGAGCCACCTAGTCCCAAGCCGCAACGGGATGAGTTTCAAGGAAGCCAACCCACATCAACTCTCACGTGCAAGTTAACCAGGACATGCCCGCACATTCACTCATGGTGTGCCCACGCGAGCGCGGGCCCGCCCTATAACCATGCCTAACCATGTTTCACCATGTTCAACCATGTTTTTAACCATGCAGACCTCGCCGATCACCTTCACACGGGGGTTCCGCATCCAGATGTGCAGCCGCAACGCTATCACGTGCCGTCTGCCTCACTCCTGGTCCAGCCACTGCGCCAACGCCCGTGCCGCGCCGCTGGTTCGCAGCTCATAGCGCTGCGCCGCCGCCGCTTCACGCGCAGCCTTTGCGCGCAGCCGTGCGTCCTGCAGAGAAGCGGTTTTGCGTGGACCGAACCATGTCAACCAAGAAAGCTGTATCGTCGCGGTGACATGCTCACCACGCCACACCCCATCATGCGCGACGGCGTGCTGCCACTCTGAACGCTGTATGCCACTTTTGGACTTGCACCCATGTCAAATGACGTCGCAAGATGGACATTACTCGTGCCGAGATCAGCCTGGTCCGGTCAGGTCGATACAGCTTTACCATGCACCCCAAACCCAAATCGTTCAACTGAACCGCATTACGGACTTTGACGACCTGCGTAACTCCTACGGTTGCTGCTGCTGCCCACCTGCTCTTCGTAAGCTCGCCTAAACTTCTCCGCGATGTGAAGGTCATCCAGGGGCGAGTCCTTTCTCGCGCTTTGCCCCAGACCTTGCCATGCCTCGCCCGCCACCAGGGCCGCTAGACAGTCATCCAACTGTCGCCGCACATCGTCTTGCTGCTGCTGAGTTTGGAGACCAGCCTGCTGCTGCTGCTGTTGCGGCGGCGGCAGTTGAGGTGGATGGGCTGCTTCCATGCGTGCCATGGGGCCCGGCACATCAGGCACCTGACCCATGGGTCGGTGCCCGCCGCCCGCGGGTGCCTGCTGTGGTGCGCCAGTGGATACAGTTCCAGGACCTAACCCACCGCCGGGCTCCGAAGATCGTCCCGATAGCTGCTGCTGCTGCCGCAGATGGGGAGCGGTGTATCGACCGACAACGCTCTGTCCGCATTGCCCCTTCGGAGACGTCTGATGTTGTCGTGAGGCGGTGGCAGACACTGACCTCTTTGAAGCGCCTGCAGAGTCACCGTCGGACCTCCGCACCCGAATCACCTGGATGCTCTGATGGGACCCATTTGCAGGTTTCCACACAGGTCCAGATTCTGATGTAGGCCCCGGGCCTGCGCGCGCAGCTGTACTCACAGTGGAGTCCGTCGACGCCGGTGGTGCTGCTGCTCCTGCCGCCGCCGGCTGTCGGTGAACAATGTCATCGTACATTCTGGGTCCCGCGCCGCCGTACTCGCCTGACGTGGCGGGCGGCAGCGACTCGGCGACGGCCACGCGGGGGTTGACGCTCTGCACGATGTGGCCCACCAGCGGCGGCGCGTGCGGCCACACCAGCACCTTGAGGCGCTGCAGGCCGCAAGGTATCCCGGTGTCCGGGACCGGAGTGCCCTCACCTGATGGGAAAGCAGGAAATGACCTCGTGATGCACAGCCGACGGCAGCCAGACAGCCTCGAGCACGCAGGAAGCGGGAAGTCGAGGCGGCGTTCAGCCACATCATGTCAGCCCCAATGACAGGTGCAGATGCCGTAAGCAAAGCCCCTTCACTCCACCGTCCGGCCCAGTCCTTTTAGACGGCCTGCTCCCGGCCCCGCCAGCCGCCACCTACCGGTTACCGCATCCTCCCAGCTGTCGTACACGGCCTCGTCCTGCTGCTCCCGCACTCGTGTGTGTGGGATCAGCTCTGGAAGCACCTGCACATGGCAGGGCAGCACACCGGCGTGAGCTCGACCCAAAGTAGCGCCCCGCAGCACGCGGGCGGCGGCAGATCGCCCACAACCCCTCTCTTTTGGTCGTGATCACGTCGAGGCCCTGATGACGTCAAACGCGAGTTGCGCTCGAGGTAGAAAGCGCGCGCACCTCAAGCATCGCCGCCTCCTGGGTCTTGCAGCCCCCAAAAGCCAGCAGCTCCAGGGAGGGACACAGGGCTGGCAGGTCGCGGAGCAGCGCCGGCGTGGTGGCCGCCAGGCCGCTGAGGTCCAGGGCGCGTAGGTGGGGGCAACGCAGGAAGGCCTGGACGGGGTGAACGGGAGGCGTGTAATGAGCGAGGGATGGGGGGAATGGGAGCAAGGACCCCGATGGCAGGTTGCCAGCGGACGAACAGGTAGCTCAGAGGCGGTGGTTTCCCGTCTCTTCAGTCTTTGAAGTCCACACGCCCCCGTCCCGCTGACCTGCCTCAGCGCCCGCTCAGTCAGTGATGTGGCTCCCGCTAGGTCCATGAGGGTCCAATCCTCATCCGCCAGCGCCAGAAGCACCCGGTTACTCAGCACGCCGCGGCGCCTACCGATACGAAGCCAGCGGGTAGGTTGGGGGAAGCAAGGGAAAGAAATGCAACACGCGTCAGCTTTCCGTGCAGATCATCCAAAGAGCATGGAGCGCTGTGGCCCCCTGGCCTTTCTCCCGAATGCCCAGTCCAGGGTACTGAATGGGCTCCCACCTGGCCACACACAGTATACACGCCTTGATATCAGCTGGAAGTGGCGCCAAGTGGGATCCCAGGGATACCAATGATTCCACATGACGACCAAGGAAACCCAGGACGAGCGCGCGGAGGGCAGGCACGCGCCCAGCCTGAGGAGGGGTCGCGCCGACCACGTCGGCGATCGTCATGTCAGCGGAGTTTTTGAGGTGAATGCATGTCCGCAACGCTGTCGCCTGGCTTTCCGGGGGCCGCGCGGACGCTGTTGCTTGGTCGTCGATGCCTGCAGTGCGCGTTCATTACCGCTGGTTTGCTATGGAGCACTGAATGAAACTAACATCGTGCAATTTGAAGTAATACAGGAGCAACTCCCAACCATGTAGCCCACCGGCCTCTGCGGCAGCGTCCCGCCGTGCCATAGGGAAAGCGGTCTTTTGTTCTTTCCTGTAAACGAGGTATGTGCTGAGAAAGAAAACACGACTCAGGCCTTCGAGTGCAATGTTTCGAAAACTATTATGTGGACTGAACAATTTATAATTGAACTCATTCCTTTTGTGGATTGCAATTTCTGTTGCCTAAATCCGTGGCTTGTGGCCTTGTGCATAATGCGTGTTGTTTCGGTAACCGTTGGACACCGATGCATATTTGACAAGAATTCAATGGATGTAGTCCAGGCACGACTGTAGCAGTTTGTTCGTTAAATGCACAAATTAAGTTAGGGGATTTATTGTTGGTTATGATAATGCTTCGGTCCATTCCACTGGCGTACTTCAGAGGTATTCGAGGGAACTCGTCATCAAGGGTATTCGTAGTAAGCTGTTGTAGCACGCAATGAAGAAATATAATTTTCCCATGGCAAAGTCCTGATATGAGATTTCCAGTGATGTATATCACGTACTGCACTTATTTTCTTGCGACAAAATTTGCCGTGCACGTATGGTCATCCATGCAGTGGCAAGATTTCTATTTCTTAGACTTCAATATATCATTTTCGAGTGGGGTTGGAAGAGGTCATGCAGGCCTCCCTACTTTTACTACTGTTGATGCGGAGGATCTTACTGTTGTTGATCATAATTGTAGGGCACTTTTCCATGTCAACTCTTCAGTTGCTGTGTTTAAGCGTGTGTGTTGTAACGCTAGCGCCCTATATATCTGCCCTGCTGCGAATTATAAACGATATGTGTTTGTGCTCGTGCAGGCTTTGCTTGCATTATTGGGAGATAAGGTTTACATCCTAGCTGGCTCCAACACGTGCGAGCGAGGGGGGGCCTCGAAAGCTTGCAGGTAGCTAGGCCATCTATCTGTCTTACATACAGCTCAACACGCACCCCTGCTGCTCGCCCTCCTCTGCATGCTCACCGCGGATGATGTAGGGATTTGGGCGGGTATTTTTGTCAACGTGTACGTAGCTGACATGACCGCCATTCAGCAGGGATGTCCCCGGACGCTTTGCTTGGCTGCACGCGCGCGCTAGCTAGCTAGCAAGGATCGGTTGTTCTGAATGCATGACGGCATGGATATGCGTGCGTGTGTGCCCGGCGGCGTTTGGCCACGCACATATGCATCGATGAGGTGTGTGTATCGTATGTACATATACATGCGTGCTGCCCGAGCAACAACAAATACAACAAAGAACTTTAGATTAGTCCCAGATTTTGATTGTATGTTATGCGTCGAATGGTAAAATTGTTAAGATACCCTACCTACCCTACCTACCTAGTTCCGGACGACTATTCCCTGGCTACGTAGCTAGCGCACCTATTTCGGCACATTCATGCATGCCGCCGCCCTGCCTCCGCTCCACAATCAACCCGCAAAGAGCGTCCCCCGATTCGACTGGTCAACGGCACTCGTTCTGGGGAGGGGCGCGTGGAGGTGTACTACGATGGAGCCTGGGGCACAGTCTGGTTCCTACCTTACCTAGACCAGCCAGCACGCAGGTCACTACTGAACGTTCGTGCGTACCTTCAGTACGCACGAACGTTCAGTAGTGACCTGCGTGCTGGCTGGTCTATCTATATTATATATATATATATATGCCGACAGTGCTGACAGTGCTGAGTGCACCCGCTGAGTCGTTTGGGTGCATCCCGTTGGAGGCTGTCATCGAGCGTGTCTGCATTGTCCGGATCCCACGCCCACCAGCCGGCAAGCGCAGCAATGAGGAGTTGGCAGGCAAGGATGAGGAGATTACATCACGGTTTGTGCTGAATAATCTTGTCGGCCGTCCCCCGGAGGAGGTTTTGTCTGTGGTCCATATCGACTGTGATGACACATGGCGAGCAGAAAGAGAGAAGGATAGACTCTGCCCATCCCAGGCCATTGCACGCTTGGGTGAGATCACGGCTGCTGCCGAGGCCAAGAAGTGGGGTTGGCAATACGTGGTGGCAGAAGGTGGTGAGGACAAGCCTGATGAGTCGAAGGAGCCCAGCCAGCAGTCCGAGGAGTCCAAGGACTCTGACGAGTCTGAGGGAACCGATCAGCCTGATGGGCGAGCACCACGAGCGGGAGGGCGCCGGCGGGGAAGCATGAGAGGGCGGGGTCGGGGGAACACGGGGGGGGCGAGGGCGCCGGCGGGGAAGCAGGAGGGGCGGGAAAATGGGAGGGCGCAGGGGTGGATAGGATAGGGATCCGATCACACTGAGGGTACACAGGATGGATGGATGCCGTGTAGCGTGTGGACAGTTGCAACCTGAGGGAGGGACACAGGATGGATGGATGCCGTGTAGCGTGTATGTGGACGGTTGCAAACTGAGGGAGGGACACAGGATGGATGGATGCCGTGTAGCGTGTGGACAGATCACACATGTAACCACACTCTGCTAATACAATGGTCTATAGACCAATGACTACTGCCGTTCAGCGGTAATTGCTATAGACAATCGACTATAGACCACCATCTAAAGACCGACGAGGCCAGGCGTCTATAGCTGATTGATCTTTCTGCGCGATAGATAGACGATTCGTCTATAGACCATCATCTACAGACGAGGCCCGGTGTAGTAGGTGAGAGCTGGCAAAGGCTTCTCGAGATGCTGGGACAGTGCTTTGCACCGTATTTGAGGAGCAGGGCCGACCATTGTACGACACCTACTACACCCGGCATCTATAGATGGCCGTCTGTCTGCACAATAGATCATCGTCTATAGACGCATCGTCTATAGGTGATCCATGCACTCGGGGAACGCACGGTACTTTGGAAGTCTCTTATCCTCTTCGGGAGGTCTTTGGCAGGTCTTTGGAGGCTATTTGGGCGCAACCAAAGCGCTTCAGCCGCACCCAAAGAGAAGCCAAAGAGCCCTCTTTGGAAAGCGCCCCAAAGCCGCAAGCAAAGAAGGTCGCAAAGAGCCGTCTTCGGTTTCGTCTTTGGTATGTAACAAAGATACGTTTCTGTGGGAAAATCAGATATCTTCCTGTATGTAATGCAATATATATAGACCTTTACGGACTGAATTATAAGCAGTGAAACGGAAGGGCTCAGGGAGCGTACAACAGGATCCGGTCAACATCTTTGGCGCCACCCAAAGACATCCCAAAGGGAACCAATTCACTCAGGCCCGGCCGACCGTTCGACATGTGAATGTAAACCAGCCTTGCCCTCTACAACACCATTATACATATGAAAGCGTGGAGCGTGTCTGCCCTCAGATAATGTCTACAGACAATGTCTAAATTTCAATTATGCGACAACGATATAGACTATTACTGGAAATGGCCACGACTCTTAGAGTGCGGTCTAGCGGTGCAGCACTTCGACGGGCGGTTCTCGTGTCTTCGTTGCTATCGGCGCGACATTACTAGCAAGTTCATATACCAACATGTCAAAGACTGCCGGGAGAATCACCCGAATCAGCCGCTTGCACGGGTTAATACTCTTGCACTTGAGGGTGACAATGACCGGAACCGCCGTCTGGCAGCGGTCGTTGACAGAAGGGAACGTCACGGGCTCTTCAAGAAGCAACGCGAAGAGACTACAAAGGCAGGCAGAGACGACGACGGGTCCCCTTCATTCCGTCAACGGCACGGTAGTTATATGGTGCAAGCGCCCGAAGTCGACATGATGGCGTACACTACTCCAAAGCTGCGCAGTATCTTGGCACGGTTTGCACCCTCAGGGCGGGGGCAACCCGCCATGCGTGCGTCACCGTACATGTCACCAGGGGCCCATCGGGACAACAGCCCCCCACAACAGCAGAGTCCCTCAGGTTGCAGCACATCATCGACGGAATCATCTGGGGACTCAACTGGGGAATCATCTGTGGAATCATCTGGGGAATCATCTGGGGAGTCATCTGGGGATTCATCTGGGGAGTCATCTGGGGAATCATCTGGGTACCTCAACGGCGCCATGCGTTACTTCGGCTTTTGGGAACCTGTGATCCAGAGCCTAAGGTGCGTACAGGGCGGGGGGGGGGGTCATTAGACAAGCACAAGGCGGTGATCATTTCTTGAATGTGGGATGGGTTCACGCGAGTGCACTGCAGAGGGTGGGGAGCAAGGAGCATCTGCATGCGTTTTTGTTCAGTGCCCTGCTCGTTTATTCTGGGTGCCCGACCCCAGGCTCAAAAATACATCGATGCGTGTCGGGGACGCGAGGCTCCGTCTGACCGACCAAGAGCACAGGGCACGCGGGAACCGGGTCGAGACTGCCAATCTGGCGGTCTTCAAAGCGGGCAGTGACGCCGAGCGGAGGAAGGCGCAGCTCACAGCCAAGCGGACCCAGGAATTCGAGGGCTGCCGGACCAAAAACCCGTTTGAGAGGGTGACATACCTTAACTTACAGGACATGTCCCCTGTCCCAGTCGGCCATTCCATCCTATATGGGTTGGTGCACAATTTCTTTGATCACATTGCGAGCAACCCACCAGCTGATGCTGGTGTTGACGTGTTGAGGTATTACCTGACAGCCGAACAGAAGCGTCTGATCAAGAGTCGGGCCAGGGACATAACAGTGACGGCGGACTTTGGGCGTGGCTACAGATGCGTCTTGGACTACAGGTGCGGCGGTGGTCATCATCATAGGGACGGGACGGAAATGATAGGTGGCGCCGCTGGCGGTTGGGGTTGTGTTTTTGCAAACCTGGCCACAGAGACATGGCACGGATGGCAACCCTTTCACCAAGCCCTGCCCTGGGTGTCCCCCAGGAACTCGTACCTTCTGGAGGACTGGCTGCATTTCAGTGAAACCTTTTCGGCCTACATCCTCAAGGGTGCACTGTCGCCGGAGCTGGAGGAGATGTGGGACTTGCTGTGCGTAGCCATCCACCATTACTTTCGTCCCGTCCACTTCACAAGTCGTGACAGCTTCCTAGCCGCCTCTAAGAGGGCGTCGGATGCACTCCGGAAGTATGCACGTCTTGCAGAACAGAGGGACTTCCCCGCCCGCATGTTCACAATCAACCTACACATCTGTGTTTGTCGGTAGGTGCCATGTGGGTGTGGGGGTGTGTGGGGGGGGTGGGGGTAGAGGATTGCCGGAATGTGATTGACCTCCGCGTGTAGGGCAACGATATGCCGCAACCGTTTTGTTGTGGCCTTGCACCTGTGTGCAGACTTCACGAGCAAGAGAAGGCACGTGGAGCCGTCGCCGAGTGCCTGGAGTTGGTTGTGGAGCGGGTGATGCAGCGCTTCAAGCGCATCGCGGGTCGCCATGTCTCTGCAAAGGTCGAGGTGCACTTCACCAACCAAATGCTTTTGGGCCAGTCGCTCGAACGCATGCGAAGGAGGTTCCCACTATCACGTGACCTAGAAGCCATTATCGGCAGGAAAAGGAGGGACTTCAGCGCGCCACAGTACGACGCTGGTGGTGAGGGGGTGCTGCTGCTGGGCGTAGGCGTCCCAGTTGCTAAACTGGGGATGGACATCCTGGAGGAAGTGAAAGAGTCGCTTCGGTCGGCTCTTCGGTACGAGGAAGACGAGACACTGCGCGCATGGGCACGGAATGTGAATGGTAAGTTGGACGTGGAGTGTGCCTGTGGTGTCCCCTGCGGGATGGGGTTGTTGCATGGGCCTCTGGTTACGGTCCGGTCAACTGCTGGATGCTTGTGCGTGTCCAACTCGGGGATGCCCGCGGGTGCCCCCTTCCACCACCCCATAGGTGCGTATGTGCTGGAGGAGACGCTGCTGGATCAAGTGACGCGCAAGGCGCTGCCCGCTTCCCAGGTGTTCTACAGGGCAGAGGCCAATGAGGAGGTGTTATGCAGTGAGATGTATGGAAGGGCCCGTACGCGTATTTCGTATTATGCCCTCGTGATGTACTGCCTTGGTGGGGTCGAGGTGCCGTTCATCGCCAGGATCAGGTACTTTGTGAAGCTGCCCGGCACTGTGTTTGAGGATGAGTTGGGTAGAGAGCGAGCTATCCCCACACTGCGTGTGGCTGTGGTGTCCATGCGCAAGGCAAAGCGTGACGGCCGTTTGTTCGTGACAGATGACCGGAAGAACGGGCCCAGTGATTACTGGAAGCACTACGCCATGCCGCCCGGCGCTTTGAGGGGGAAGTTGGAGAAAGTCGTGGTCGCGGCACCGGCGAGGGAGTCCGCGCTCAAGTACTTCGCGACGTACTGTCATATGACGGATCGCTGAAGCCGTGCGAGTATTTGCTTTTATAATTTAATGTGCATCTAATGTTACGTTCCATGTGAATGTGGCATAGCCGGAGAAGTGACATGTGGCATGAAATGAGCAGGAATGTGTCCCATCCGAGCCATTGAAATAGAGGCGAATAAAGTGTAACAAATTGTAAGCATTCACAGTCATTGTTTGTTGGTTCTACTGTGGGATAATGTCGCTCGTCCATTGTCGTATTCGTCAGCAGGCGAATACGACAACCATTTAAACTACTTTAGGACAAAGGCGGACCTGCAGGTGCTGTGTAAAGGTTCTTCATAGCAGACACGATAGTTGTAGATGTAGAGCAAAAAGGTTTTGGTCTCACACAGCAAGATGGTTACTTTCGCGGACTTGGTTGTCCAGGCCCATAATCAAGCATGTATCATCAGGGCCCATAGGGACATTAGGAACGAAACTCTTTTTCAGATCGGATGCCACGTTGCGAACTTGCCAGTCGGCTCCAAACTCACTCTCAAGGATGGCCGATCAGCAAGCGCTCCCGCTGATGCGTCGCCCTCCTCGATATGTGCCATCAAGTTCCCGAAGAACGAGCAAGAGGTGCGCACGTCGCTCGCATTGTGTTCGTTCAGTCGGCCACATTGCGCCTATGTTTTGCAGATGGAGACACTGAGGGACATAATAGGCCTGGGCAGCGACAGGAATATAGACAAGCACTTCCACGCGGGCGCGTTGAAGTGGGCAAGGCGGCAGCTAGATGAGCTGGGCCTCACCGGGGTTCCCTTGAAGAAACTGCTCAGGCCGTGCTCGAGTTAGCCAGGGAGGCCTGGCCCTGGGCAGAGACGATTGGTGCTGCCATGACAGGAAATAAGTCACTCCCCGGAGACAGCCGTTACATTCCCAAGTACCACTGGCCCCTGCTGGCATGGTACAGCCTCTGGGAGGTGCGACCGCAAAAGCCTGCAAAGTGTGTTGGGTTGGGGTTTTGACCTGCTCGCGTCCTTTGCTCCTGCAGGACCTGGACCGTCAGGCCAATGCACGTGCGGTCCCGGCGATCTCTGCGGTCCCAGTGGGTGTCGCAGGTCCAGCGCAGGTGGGGCGTGCGACGCTCCATTCCCGCCTGGCGTGCCACACCTCCCCACCTGCTCGCGTCCTTTGCTCCTGCAGGACCTGGACCGTCAGGCCAATGCACGTGCGGTCCCGGCGATCTCTGCGGTCACAGTGGGTGACGCAGGTCCAGCGCAGGTGGGGCGTGCGACGCTCCATTCCCGCCTGGCGTGCCACACCTCCCCACCTGCTCGCGTCCTTTGCTCCTGCAGGACCTGGACCGTCAGGCCAATGCACGTGCGGTCCCGGCGATCTCTGCGGTCACAGTGGGTGATGCAGGTCCAGCGCAGGTGGGGCGTGCGACGCTCCATTCCCGCCTGGCGTGCCACACCTCCCCGCCCCTCCCCACTCCCCCCCACTCCCCACTCCTCCCGCCCCCTGCTTGGTTGCAGGCGGCGGGTGGCGCCAGGGAGCAGGTGGCGGCCGACGCGGGCAGTGCCGGCACTTCCACGTGCGGCACCTCACCGGGAACGGCCCCCCCGTCGGGCTGCGTGGATGCGCGGGACTTTCGCCACAGAGCGTTGGAATGTTTCGGCGACGCGGTGAGCTTGGTTGGGCCAGGATGGGCTTCCCGCTAGCAGTGCCTCAGCGGACACAGGCATCGGAGGGTTGTTAACTCCTAGTTGTTGCTGTGTTGGGCCCGGCTCCAGGCGCGCCTTGTGCGGGACAGCGCTGACTTGGAGGAGCTGCTGAGTATGAACGAGTTCGCCCGCGAGGTACAATTCAGTCTGCGCAGTGAAGCAGATACGATCCAGAGGAATCGGGACAAGGTGCTGGCACAGGCCAGGGAGCTGGCTCAGGCCAGGGAGCTGGCTCGGGCCAAGGAGCTGGCTCAGGCCAAGGAATTGGCTCGGACCAGAAGGCCGCCATGCGCCCCCCCAAACGTGGCAGGCTCCGGGAAGCGTGCACGACTTGCGCCAGCCGCAAGCACAGGCCGGGCGTCCACCTTTGGCTTTGCACACTCCACCGGCAGCTCTGCCCAGCCAGGCATGCCAGCCGGAGCCGACACAACCGAGACATCCAATGAAGCGACGCAGCTGGTGGCTTCCAGGTTGGTTGATGTGCAATCGGCCTTGCACGTGATCAGGGAAGGCCATCGCATGTACATAATCTGGTATGGGCGTGCCAATGATGACTGCTTGCCCTGTTGGCCTCCAGGCGTCTGCTGCCGCGGACGGGGCCCCCCCGGGATTTGGTCAAGAGGACGGTGATGACACGACGCCGGACTCCGTCGCGGAGGCAACTGCAGCGGACGATGACCCCCCGGAAGATGGTCAAGAGGACGCCGGTGACATAATCTGGTATGGGCGTGCCAATGATGACTGCTTGCCCTGTTGGCCTCCAGGCGTCTGCTGCCGCGGACGGGGCCCCCCCGGGATTTGGTCAAGAGGACGGTGATGACACGACGCCGGACTCCGTCGGCGGAGGCAACTGCAGCGGACGATGACCCCCCGGAAATGGTCAAGAGGACGCCGGTGACAGGTCGCCGGGCTCCATCGAGGAGGCAACTGCAGCGGACGATGACCCCCGGAAGATGGTCAAGAGGCCGGTGATGGCACGACGCCGGGCTCCGTCGCGGAGGTACCTACTGCTGGCGGGTGGCTCTGGGGTAGAAGGTGCTGCCGCGCCGGACGGACCACTGCTGCGCCGTTCTGAACGCACGAAATCAGCGCTGCGGTCCGGACAGCAGGCCGTGGTAAGCAACGTGCCCTTGTCGTGCCGTTGTTGTGCCTTCTCATGACAGCCGTAAACCATTGTTCCACTTGTATACTATGGCTCGCATTTTGTGCCTTCG
>BDSI01000698.1:0-20999 GCA_003117195.1 Eudorina sp. 2006-703-Eu-15
CTGCAGCTTTATCTATCGTCCTCCAGATCATATACAAGAAATAATCATCACAGAAAAAAAGGTATAAAAGATATAATTAATCGGCGGTACCATCCATCCACATACATGTTTTACAACCCAATACTACTGTTTACTTGCGCAGCGGCCGACCGACCGACCGACCGACGACCGAGACCGAATACTGCAAGTAAAACACCCATAAGCCGCCGCCGCGCCAACAACACTATCAAGCAATACAAATAATAATATAACATAGCAGCAGGGTCATCATCCATCAATCATGTCAATCATGTCGGTCCACCAGCTAGTTTGGGTGGTTGTTGGTAGCAGTAGTACGGCTCGCCAAGGCGGGCGGCGAGCGGGAGCCAGCCAGCCCAACCACGGTTTGGACGCCGCCGATCGCGACCAGCAACATGGACACCCCACGGACGCGTTGCGGCCAGCAGAAAGCCCAGGCCGCGCGCAGCGAAAAGAAAGATTTTGCATGGGCGAAAAGCGAAAATGCTAAATCGCAGGGAACCCATGAGGTGCGAAAATGAATCATAGAGCTCGCGCCGATCTTTTATTTCCGATTTTAGCGTTTGTAGGCACCCACTGCGCGCAAACATACACACATCCGCTGCGGAATATCACAGCGCGCCGCAGGCGCGCTCCGCGAAATTTGGCCCCTGGCGAGCTCAATTTTCGCCCTAGATTTTGCCCCAGGCTCATCTCTAGAACGCGGACATATCCGGTTCTGTCTGTCCGTCTGCTCGTTTGCCACCCCTGCCTCTTAAGGCGCGGGCCGAGCTGGGGTGCTGCTGCTGCTCCCGCGCTCTGCGGCTGCCGGTGACCCACCGCGCCGAACGACCCCAACCGGCCTCCGCGACCAGTGCTGCTCGGGAGCATCATCTATCTCCTGCTCTTAGTAATCCATCATGGACTGCCCACCGACGACCCAGCACGCGGCGGCGGCCTCGCTGCTGCCGCTGCTGCCGCTGCCGCTGTCGCAGCCCGCGGACGCCACCCTGCCTCTCCTCTCCCAGGAGCCCGAGCCACCCGCGCCGGCAGGCGCCTCACAGCAGGAGGCGCTGCCCAGCAGCCCGCGTCCTGACCACCTTGAGCGCTCTCCTCAACAGCAGCCGCAGTCGCAGACACCACCCTCACCGCTGCCGGGGTCAAGCTCGCCGCCGGCACCCCAGCCTTGTCGTACTCGGGGCCGGCGTGGCGGAGGGAGGACTCCTCAGCCACACGCGCCTACTGCACGCGGTCATCAGCACAACCTCGACAGAAGGTGGACGGCGGAGGATTTGAGCGGCCGGCTGTCCCGCGCGATTGAGCCCCATGTACGGCCACGGGGCATCCGCCTCCCCGCCGAGATGGAAGATGTTGTGGGACAGGACAACAACCCTGTAGCCCTCTGCTTCACCAGGACCGCCTACGCATGTCTGGCTGTGGTGGGCAACGCCCTGAGGGGCAAGTTTCGTGTGGTCCCGGGGCCCTTGGTGAGTGCGTGGGAGCAGTACCGGGACACGCTTGTGTCCAAGCTGTGCGAGGAGGACAGTGCCGAGGGCCGCGCAGTCGTTGAACTAGCGATGCTGGTGCTGTGCCCCCTGCACCACACTGGGGGGATGGGTAATGGTGCGGCGGCACTTCCCACTTCGCCCCACCACGCGGTGGCGGCGTCGCCGTGTGTGTTCACGGCGGCGGGCAAACCCCACACAGCTGGGGGCGAGGCCACCGCATACCCGGACGGGGACACCGTCCTCACCGGGATTGAGTATCAGACAGTCGGGGCGTATGTGGTGCCGGAGACCAAGTGCCTGGATGCATGTAAGGCAATGGGGCTCTGTAACCTAGAGACCCGGTTTGTGGGCTGTCGTGGCGCCGAGTACGGAAGGGTGACAGTGCGCCGCAAGAAACGGCAGCGTGGCCTGCCCTGTGTGTCCCCAGCCCACAAGGGTGCGCACGTGCTCATACTGTGGTGTTATCGCGGGCCGCCGCCGAGCGAGGACATGGTAGCGATGCACCTGTGCGACCAGCATGCGTGCCTGAATCCTCGACACCTGGCGTGGGGCACGCGGTCGCAGAACGCACGCGGCCACAGGGGCGAGGACGGGTCCGTTGGCTACCACTACATGCCCTCGTCGTCGGGGCTGCAGGGCCTTGATGTCATGTCCATTTGAGACCCGTGGGACTACCGAGGTAAACGTGCCCTGGTCCCCTCTGATTCGTTTCTGGGATTTGCATACGGCTGGTGTTGAGTGCCCCGTGCCGTGTGATCGAGAGAGATAGGCGGAGAGAGTCCGGCAATTGATGTAACGTTACACGAGTCATCGTACACACCCACGCCCGTCTCAGATGGTGTCGAAAGACACCGACATTTGTGCAAGGCTTAGGACCGCCGCGCGTGCGCCCGCGAGACAGCCAGCGGGGTAGGGCTCGGAGGTTGTGGTGGTCGATCGGCGACTTGCGGCGACGGCAGCTGCGGTCAAGGGGGGAGGGCGCCACTTGTCTAACCACAGCGCCAACCAGCCGACGTTGTGGCGGACGTTGCGGCCGACGTGCGCCATGACCCGTGGTCTCACGTGATGAACAGCTGTTGCTCCTGCGGGGGCGAGGTGTCGGGCGGCGGGAGGGGAGGTGTCACCGGCGTCATGGGGCGCAGCACAGAGGAAGCAGGAGCAGGGGTACGAAACCCGCGTACGGCACCTTGCCCTTGGTCGTCCAAAAGGATTCGCACGCACCATGTAAAATAATCTGCTGACCCAACGCGGCCGTGACTACCCGGCGGTGCGCTCGCCAATCCAAAGAGAGAGGCCCCCCGCAGCAGCAGCATGGCGCACGGCAACGTTGTTGCAGTACACGTCCCTTCCCGTATGCCCCACGTCCCCGGAGGGTCCCAACGGCCCCCTCTGACATCAGACCTCGATCCCCGCGCCCCCCCACACAGCGCGGCCGATCTCCAGGGATGCTGGCAGACCCCAATCGCCCCCACAGCCCCAGGTCCCACATGCCCCAGGTCCCCCACAGGTCCCGCCGCCCCGTCCGACGGCCCACCTCGAACGCCGCCGCCCCTCGTGCGCGGTGATCGCCGTCCGTCCGAAGCATTCAATGCCATCCCTCCCGATCCCAGACCCCAATCGCCCCCACACCCGGAACACCCACCTTTGGGAAGCCGCGGCGGCGGCGGCGGTGACGGGTACGGCCATGGGGACGTCCGGCCAAAGCTCCTGCGCCACTTGTCTAACCACAGCGCCAACCAGCCGACGTTGTGGCGGACGTTGCGGCCGACGTGCGCCATGACCCGTGGTCTCACGTGATGAACAGCTGTTGCTCCTGCGGGGGCGAGGTGGCGGGCGGCGGGAGGGGAGGTGTCGCCGGCGTCATGGGGCGCAGGACAGAGGAAGCAGGAGCAGGGGTACGAAACCCGCGTACGGCACCTTGCCCTTGGTCGTCCAAAAGGATTCGCACGCACCATGTAAAATAATCTGCTGACCCAACGCGGCCGTGACTACCCGGCGGTGCGCTCGCCAATCCAAAGAGAGAGGCCCCCCGCAGCAGCAGCATGGCGCACGGCAACGTTGTTGCAGTACACGTCCCTTCCCGTATGCCCCACCCCCCGAGGGTCCCAACGGCCCCCTCTGACATCAGACCTCGATCCCCGCGCCCCCCCACACAGCGCGGCCGATCTCCAGGGATGCTGGCAGACCCCAATCGCCCCCACAGCCCCAGGTCCCCACATGCCCCAGGTCCCCCACAGGTCCCGCCGCCCCCGTCCGACGGCCCACCTCGAACGCCGCCGCCCCTCGTGCGCGGTGATCGCCGTGCGTCCGAAGCATTCGATGCCATCCCTCCCTATCCCAGACCCCAATCGCCCCCACACCCGGAACACCCACCTTTGGGGAAGCCGCGGCGGCGGCGGCGGTGACGGGTACGGCCATGGGGGACGTCCGGCCAAAGCTCCTGCGCCACTTGTCTAACCACAGCGCCAACCAGCCGACGTTGTGGCGGACGTTGCGGCCGACGTGCGCCATGACCCGTGGTCTCACGTGATGAACAGCTGTTGCTCCTGCGGGGGCGAGGTGGCGGGCGGCGGGAGGGGAGGTGTCGCCGGCGTCATGGGGCGCAGGACAGAGGAAGCAGGAGCAGGGGTACGAAACCCGCGTACGGCACCTTGCCCTTGGTCGTCCAAAAGGATTCGCACGCACCATGTAAAATAATCTGCTGACCCAACGCGGCCGTGACTACCCGGCGGTGCGCTCGCCAATCCAAAGAGAGAGGCCCCCCGCAGCAGCAGCATGGCGCACGGCAACGTTGTTGCAGTACACGTCCCTTCCCGTATGCCCCACACCCCCGAGGGTCCCAACGGCCCCCTCTGACATCAGACCTCGATCCCCGCGCCCCCCCACACAGCGCGGCCGATCTCCAGGGATGCTGGCAGACCCCAATCGCCCCCACAGCCCCAGGTCCCCACATGCCCCAGGTCCCCCACAGGTCCCGCCGCCCCCGTCCGACGGCCCACCTCGAACGCCGCCGCCCCTCGTGCGCGGTGATCGCCGTGCGTCCGAAGCATTCGATGCCATCCCTCCCGATCCCAGACCCCAATCGCCCCCACACCCGGAACACCCACCTTTGGGGAAGCCGCGGCGGCGGCGGCGGTGACGGGTACGGCCATGGGGACGTCCGGCCAAAGCTCCTGCGCCACTTGTCTAACCACAGCGCCAACCAGCCATCCAGGTGCTCCAGGGCTGCAGCCGTGGTGATGGCCGCCCACGTCGCGGTTGGCCAGTCCAGCCTCCCACGGGGAAGGTGCGCCGGCCGCCTGCCAGCGAGCCCTGCGCTCGCCAGCGAGCGGCCCAGGGGCCGCCACCGCCTGCTGCGCCGCCGCCGCCACGAGCCGCTGCGCGACGCACCGGATGCTGTCCGCGAGCCCTGCGCCGCCGCCGCCGTTCCTGAGGCCTGCGCAGCGATCCAGCGACAGGGCGGGGGGAGGCGGGCCGGGGCCTTTGGATGTTAGATCCGGAGGGCAGGACTGGGGACTGGAGAGAGGCCCCCCGCAGCAGCAGCATGGCGCACGGCAACGTTGTTGCAGTACACGTCCCTTCCCGTATGCCCCACGTCCCCGGAGGGTCCCAACGGCCCCCTCTGACATCAGACCTCGATCCCCGCGCCCCCCCACACAGCGCGGCCGATCTCCAGGGATGCTGGCAGACCCCAATCGCCCCCACAGCCCCAGGTCCCCACATGCCCCAGGTCCCCCACAGGTCCCGCCGCCCCCGTCCGACGGCCCACCTCGAACGCCGCCGCCCCTCGTGCGCGGTGATCGCCGTGCGTCCGAAGCATTCGATGCCATCCCTCCCGATCCCAGACCCCAATCGCCCCCACACCCGGAACACCCACCTTTGGGGAAGCCGCGGCGGCGGCGGCGGTGACGGGTACGGCCATGGGGGACGTCCGGCCAAAGCTCCTGCGCCACTTGTCTAACCACAGCGCCAACCAGCCGACGTTGTGGCGGACGTTGCGGCCGACGTGCGCCATGACCCGTGGTCTCACGTGATGAACAGCTGTTGCTCCTGCGGGGGCGAGGTGGCGGGCGGCGGGAGGGGAGGTGTCGCCGGCGTCATGGGGCGCAGGACAGAGGAAGCAGGAGCAGGGGTACGAAACCCGCGTACGGCACCTTGCCCTTGGTCGTCCAAAAGGATTCGCACGCACCATGTAAAATAATCTGCTGACCCAACGCGGCCGTGACTACCCGGCGGTGCGCTCGCCAATCCAAAGAGAGAGGCCCCCCGCAGCAGCAGCATGGCGCACGGCAACGTTGTTGCAGTACACGTCCCTTCCCGTATGCCCCACGCCCCCGAGGGTCCCAACGGCCCCCTCTGACATCAGACCTCGATCCCCGCGCCCCCCCACACAGCGCGGCCGATCTCCAGGGATGCTGGCAGACCCCAATCGCCCCCACAGCACCTGCCCACATGCCCCAGGTCCCCCACAGGTCCCGCCGCCCCCGTCCGACGGCCCACCTCGAACGCCGCCGCCCCTCGTGCGCGGTGATCGCCGTGCGTCCGAAGCATTCGATGCCATCCCTCCCGATCCCAGACCCCAATCGCCCCCACACCCGGAACACCCACCTTTGGGGAAGCCGCGGCGGCGGCGGCGGTGACGGGTACGGCCATGGGGGACGTCCGGCCAAAGCTCCTGCGCCACTTGTCTAACCACAGCGCCAACCAGCCATCCAGGTGCTCCAGGGCTGCAGCCGTGGTGATGGCCGCCCACGTCGCGGTTGGCCAGTCCAGCCTCCCACGGGGAAGGTGCGCCGGCCGCCTGCCAGCGAGCCCTGCGCTCGCCAGCGAGCGGCCCAGGGGCCGCCACCGCCTGCTGCGCCGCCTGCTGCGCTGCCGCCGCCACGAGCCGCTGCGCGACGCGCCGGATGCTGTCCGCGAGCCCTGTGCCGCCGACGACGTTCCTGAGACCTGCGCATCGATCCAGCGGCAGGGCGGGGGGAGGCGGGCCGGGGCCTTTGGATGTTAGATCCGGAGGGCAGGACTGGGGACTGGAGAGAGCCCCCCGCAGCAGCAGCATGGCGCACGGCAACGTTGTTGCAGTACACGTCCCTTCCCGTATGCCCCACGCCCCCGAGGGTCCCAACGGCCCCCTCTGACATCAGACCTCGATCCCCGCGCCCCCCCACACAGCGCGGCCGATCTCCAGGGATGCTGGCAGACCCCAATCGCCCCCACAGCACCTGCCCACATGCCCCAGGTCCCCCACAGGTCCCGCCGCCCCCGTCCGACGGCCCACCTCGAACGCCGCCGCCCCTCGTGCGCGGTGATCGCCGTGCGTCCGAAGCATTCGATGCCATCCCTCCCTATCCCAGACCCCAATCGCCCCCACACCCGGAACACCCACCTTTGGGGAAGCCGCGGCGGCGGCGGCGGTGACGGGTATGGCCATGGGGGACGTCCGGCCAAAGCTCCTGCGCCACTTGTCTAACCACAGCGCCAACCAGCCGACGTTGTGGCGGACGTTGCGGCCGACGTGCGCCATGACCCGTGGTCTCACGTGATGAACAGCTGTTGCTCCTGCGGGGGCGAGGTGTCGGGCGGCGGGAGGGGAGGTGTCACCGGCGTCATGGGGCGCAGGACAGAGGAAGCAGGAGCAGGGGTACGAAACCCGCGTACGGCACCTTGCCCTTGGTCGTCCAAAAGGATTCGCACGCACCATGTAAAATAATCTGCTGACCCAACGCGGCCGTGACTACCCGGCGGTGCGCTCGCCAATCCAAAGAGAGAGGCCCCCCGCAGCAGCAGCATGGCGCACGGCAACGTTGTTGCAGTACACGTCCCTTCCCGTATGCCCCACACCCCCCGAGGGTCCCAACGGCCCCCTCTGACATCAGACCTCGATCCCCGCGCCCCCCCACACAGCGCGGCCGATCTCCAGGGATGCTGGCAGACCCCAATCGCCCCCACAGCACCTGCCCACATGCCCCAGGTCCCCCACAGGTCCCGCCGCCCCCGTCCGACGGCCCACCTCGAACGCCGCCGCCCCTCGTGCGCGGTGATCTCCGTGCGTCCGAAGCATTCGATGCCATCCCTCCCTATCCCAGACCCCAATCGCCCCCACACCCGGAACACCCACCTTTGGGGAAGCCGCGGCGGCGGCGGCGGTGACGGGTACGGCCATGGGGGACGTCCGGCCAAAGCTCCTGCGCCACTTGTCTAACCACAGCGCCAACCAGCCATCCAGGTGCTCCAGGGCTGCAGCCGTGGTGATGGCCGCCCACGTCGCGGTTGGCCAGTCCAGCCTCCCACGGGGAAGGTGCGCCGGCCGCCTGCCAGCGAGCCCTGCGCTCGCCAGCGAGCGGCCCAGGGGCCGCCACCGCCTGCTGCGCCGCCTGCTGCGCTGCCGCCGCCACGAGCCGCTGCGCGACGCGCCGGATGCTGTCCGCGAGCCCTGTGCCGCCGACGACGTTCCTGAGACCTGCGCATCGATCCAGCGGCAGGGCGGGGGGAGGCGGGCCGGGGCCTTTGGATGTTAGATCCGGAGGGCAGGACTGGGGACTGGAGAGAGCCCCCCGCAGCAGCAGCATGGCGCACGGCAACGTTGTTGCAGTACACGTCCCTTCCCGTATGCCCCACGCCCCCCGAGGGTCCCAACGGCCCCCTCTGACATCAGACCTCGATCCCCGCGCCCCCCCACACAGCGCGGCCGATCTCCAGGGATGCTGGCAGACCCCAATCGCCCCCACAGCACCTGCCCACATGCCCCAGGTCCCCCACAGGTCACGCCGCCCCCGTCCGACGGCCCACCTCGAACGCCGCCGCCCCTCGTGCGCGGTGATCGCCGTGCGTCCGAAGCATTCGATGCCATCCCTCCCTATCCCAGACCCCAATCGCCCCCACACCCGGAACACCCACCTTTGGGGAAGCCGCGGCGGCGGCGGTGACGGGTACGGCCATGGGGGACGTCCGGCCAAAGCTCCTGCGCCACTTGTCTAACCACAGCGCCAACCAGCCGACGTTGTGGCGGACGTTGCGGCCGACGTGCGCCATGACCCGTGGTCTCACGTGATGAACAGCTGTTGCTCCTGCGGGGGCGAGGTGGCGGGCGGCGGGAGGGGAGGTGTCGCCGGCGTCATGGGGTGCAGGACAGAGGAAGCAGGAGCAGGGGTACGAAACCCGCGTACGGCACCTTGCCCTTGGTCGTCCAAAAGGATTCGCACGCACCATGTAAAATAATCTGCTGACCCAACGCGGCCGTGACTACCCGGCGGTGCGCTCGCCAATCCAAAGAGAGAGGCCCCCCACAGCAGCAGCATGGCGCACGGCAACGTTGTTGCAGTACACGTCCCTTCCCGTATGCCCCACACCCCCGAGGGTCCCAACGGCCCCCTCTGACATCAGACCTCGATCCCCGCGCCCCCCCACACAGCGCGGCCGATCTCCAGGGATGCTGGCAGACCCCAATCGCCCCCACAGCCCCAGGTCCCCACATGCCCCAGGTCCCCCACAGGTCCCGCCGCCCCCGTCCGACGGCCCACCTCGAACGCCGCCGCCCCTCGTGCGCGGTGATCGCCGTGCGTCCGAAGCATTCGATGCCATCCCTCCCGATCCCAGACCCCAATCGCCCCCACACCCGGAACACCCACCTTTGGGGAAGCCGCGGCGGCGGCGGCGGTGACGGGTACGGCCATGGGGGACGTCCGGCCAAAGCTCCTGCGCCACTTGTCTAACCACAGCGCCAACCAGCCATCCAGGTGCTCCAGGGCTGCAGCCGTGGTGATGGCCGCCCACGTCGCGGTTGGCCAGTCCAGCCTCCCACGGGGAAGGTGCGCCGGCCGCCTGCCAGCGAGCCCTGCGCTCGCCAGCGAGCGGCCCAGGGGCCGCCACCGCCTGCTGCGCCGCCGCCGCCACGAGCCGCTGCGCGACGCACCGGATGCTGTCCGCGAGCCCTGCGCCGCCGCCGCCGTTCCTGAGGCCTGCGCAGCGATCCAGCGACAGGGCGGGGGAGGCGGGCCGGGGCCTTTGGATGTTAGATCCGGAGGGCAGGACTGGGGACTGGAGAGAGGCCCCCCGCAGCAGCAGCATGGCGCACGGCAACGTTGTTGCAGTACACGTCCCTTCCCGTATGCCCCACGTCCCCGGAGGGTCCCAACGGCCCCCTCTGACATCAGACCTCGATCCCCGCGCCCCCCCACACAGCGCGGCCGATCTCCAGGGATGCTGGCAGACCCCAATCGCCCCCACAGCCCCAGGTCCCCACATGCCCCAGGTCCCCCACAGGTCCCGCCGCCCCCGTCCGACGGCCCACCTCGAACGCCGCCGCCCCTCGTGCGCGGTGATCGCCGTGCGTCCGAAGCATTCGATGCCATCCCTCCCGATCCCAGACCCCAATCGCCCCCACACCCGGAACACCCACCTTTGGGGAAGCCGCGGCGGCGGCGGCGGTGACGGGTACGGCCATGGGGGACGTCCGGCCAAAGCTCCTGCGCCACTTGTCTAACCACAGCGCCAACCAGCCATCCAGGTGCTCCAGGGCTGCAGCCGTGGTGATGGCCGCCCACGTCGCGGTTGGCCAGTCCAGCCTCCCACGGGGAAGGTGCGCCGGCCGCCTGCCAGCGAGCCCTGCGCTCGCCAGCGAGCGGCCCAGGGGCCGCCACCGCCTGCTGCGCCGCCTGCTGCGCCGCCGCCGCCACGAGCCGCTGCGCGACGCGCCGGATGCTGTCCGAGAGCCCTGCGCCGCCGCCGCCGTTCCTGAGACCTGCGCATCGATCCAGCGACAGGGCGGGGGGAGGCGGGCCGGGGCCTTTGGATGTTAGATCCGGAGGGCAGGACTGGGGACTGGAGAGAGCCCCCCGCAGCAGCAGCATGGCGCACGGCAACGTTGTTGCAGTACACGTCCCTTCCCGTATGCCCCACGCCCCCCGAGGGTCCCAACGGCCCCCTCTGACATCAGACCTCGATCCCCGCGCCCCCCCACACAGCGCGGCCGATCTCCAGGGATGCTGGCAGACCCCAATCGCCCCCACAGCACCTGCCCACATGCCCCAGGTCCCCCACAGGTCCCGCCGCCCCCGTCCGACGGCCCACCTCGAACGCCGCCGCCCCTCGTGCGCGGTGATCGCCGTGCGTCCGAAGCATTCGATGCCATCCCTCCCTATCCCAGACCCCAATCGCCCCCACACCCGGAACACCCACCTTTGGGGAAGCCGCGGCGGCGGCGGCGGTGACGGGTACGGCCATGGGGGACGTCCGGCCAAAGCTCCTGCGCCACTTGTCTAACCACAGCGCCAACCAGCCGACGTTGTGGCGGACGTTGCGGCCGACGTGCGCCATGACCCGTGGTCTCACGTGATGAACAGCTGTTGCTCCTGCGGGGGCGAGGTGGCGGGCGGCGGGAGGGGAGGTGTCGCCGGCGTCATGGGGCGCAGGACAGAGGAAGCAGGAGCAGGGGTACGAAACCCGCGTACGGCACCTTGCCCTTGGTCGTCCAAAAGGATTCGCACGCACCATGTAAAATAATCTGCTGACCCAACGCGGCCGTGACTACCCGGCGGTGCGCTCGCCAATCCAAAGAGAGAGGCCCCCCGCAGCAGCAGCATGGCGCACGGCAACGTTGTTGCAGTACACGTCCCTTCCCGTATGCCCCACACCCCCGAGGGTCCCAACGGCCCCCTCTGACATCAGACCTCGATCCCCGCGCCCCCCCACACAGCGCGGCCGATCTCCAGGGATGCTGGCAGACCCCAATCGCCCCCACAGCCCCAGGTCCCCACATGCCCCGTTGGACACGCTTTAAATTGCGTTGGAACCCTCTTGTAAAGGCAGGAATTGTATTAAGAGATACGTCCGTTCTGCCGTACCCTTGGCCGTACAGGAGTCACGGCGAACCTCCACCACCTGTGGCCCTGCCCACCCCCACCCCCGGCCACCTCCATCGCCCCTCAGCCCCGCCACGTGCCGCCTTCAACCGCCACAATCAACCATTGCAGCGTGTTATATTTGATGGAGAAGAGGATCCGCGTTTAGCGCGGTGAGTTTGGGAGCTTGGTGCTGGGTGACCCGTGGGTTTCGCCCACAACCCCCCTACTCGCAGCAAGGCAGGTTCCCCCGCACACGCACGTCCCTCCCTTGGCATGGGTGTGGGCACTTGCGGCCCCCTTCCCCTGGGTTATATATATCGAGTTTGTTTGGCAATCTGTTCGTGCGCGTGCACGTGCGCCAGCCACGTGCCCGCGCCCGTTGGCCGTCGTGGGTTGTATCCTCAGCCCCCTCAGTGCACTTAACCCCGCGTATCTTTGTGCATAGGAGCCCGTTGGACACGCTTTAAATTGCGTTGGAACCCTCTTGTAAAGGCAGGAATTGTATTAAGAGATACGTCCGTTCTGCCGTACCCTTGGCCGTACAGGAGTCACGGCGAACCTCCACCACCTGTGGCCCTGCCCACCCCCACCCCCGGCCACCTCCATCGCCCCTCAGCCCCGCCACGTGCCGCCTTCAACCGCCACAATCAACCATTGCAGCGTGTTATATTTGATGGAGAAGAGGATCCGCGTTTAGCGCGGTGAGTTTGGGAGCTTGGTGCTGGGTGACCCGTGGGTTTCGCCCACAACCCCCCTACTCGCAGCAAGGCAGGTTCCCCCGCACACGCACGTCCCTCCCTTGGCATGGGTGTGGGCACTTGCGGCCCCCTTCCCCTGGGTTATATATATCGAGTTTGTTTGGCAATCTGTTCGTGCGCGTGCACGTGCGCCAGCCACGTGCCCGCGCCCGTTGGCCGTCGTGGGTTGTATCCTCAGCCCCCTCAGTGCACTTAACCCCGCGTATCTTTGTGCATAGGAGCCCGTTGGACACGCTTTAAATTGCGTTGGAACCCTCTTGTAAAGGCAGGAATTGTATTAAGAGATACGTCCGTTCTGCCGTACCCTTGGCCGTACAGGAGTCACGGCGAACCTCCACCACCTGTGGCCCTGCCCACCCCCACCCCCGGCCACCTCCATCGCCCCTCAGCCCCGCCACGTGCCGCCTTCAACCGCCACAATCAACCATTGCAGCGTATAGGTTCACATAAATAATTACAACGCGCAGTGAAGTCAGGTGTGCAAGCACGGCGTTGTGGACCCGCAGGCGTGTATGGACACGCAGGTATGAGAACGTGCAAGTATGCACCGCCCCTCCCCCTATTTATTATAAGTCCTCTAGTTGTAAATCCTACCAAATGCCGTACGTTCAGCATGCAGAATGTACTGCAGGCGTGCTGTATGGGCACGCAGGTATGAGAACATGCAAGTATGCACCGCCCCTCCCCCTATTTATTATAAGTCCTCTAGTTGTAAATCCTACCAAATGCCGTACGTTCAGCATGCAGAATGTACTGCAGGCGTGCTGTATGGACACGCACGCAGCTATGAGAATGTGCAAGTATGCACCGCCCCTCCCCCTATTTATTATAAGTCCTCTAGTTGTAAATCCTGTGATTGCAAGTGCGTGTACCCTTCTGTACCCGGCATCTGCAGGGGTGCATGCCCCTGCCTATTCTCTGAACGCGACCCCCATCTCAGATGAAGCGGGTTGATGCATGATGTGCAATCGCAAAGATGCATGGCTAGTGCAGCATCACCTAGGTGCGACGGTGGTGGACCCTTGCATGCCCACAGCAGAAGCCTATGCGCGTCAATCTGAAGGATTCTCCCATTCTTCCAATTCTTCGGTTTCCGTCCCTTACCCCTGTTAGATCCCTGTTGTTTGATGTCGAGGTTAATGTAGCTGTCCTGTCGTGCATTGATGTTGACCCCTAAGATATCCCCCATTGGAGTCGTGAATCGCAAATTATTCATGGGCATGACCAGGTAGACGTCGTTCCCCATGTCCTCATAATTCGTATCTCTACTCAAGGGGACGTGATCCTCAGGACGCATGGTGGCAGCCCCCCCTCTCTTGCACTGGTGGGAGTTGGTGATAAACATGCATGCGGACCCTTGGACGTCAGGATTGGGAGAAGCTGGGCTGCAGTGGACGGGGCCGCTATAAAAGATGGGCATCATGAGGAGGGTGGCATTCTCAGCCCACTTGTTGTTGGCGGCGGACTGCTGGAGGCCAGCACAAGTCGCGAGGTGAGCTGCACGTTGTTGCCAGGCGGATTTTTTAGGCAGTGGAACTACTCTAAATTTATTGCAGAGTGCTGCACCCAGGACGGCCAGCGCCACAAAGGGCACGAGTAACCCTAGATCTGCGCCTCTCGGGTGGTTGTTGTACGGGTGAAGTACGTTGAAGCCGCGCCGTTGAATGTAGCCGTTTTGGATATCATCCAGCGTCCATCTGTGCCACAGTATAATAATAGGGGCATAAGGCAGGAGCACCGGCAATCAATAGCATGAGCATTAGCATGAGCACCATTATTAGCAGCCACAGCATGATGAGTAGCAGTAGTAGGAGCACCATCCATCATATATAAGCAGGAGGGAACAGGAGTAGTGAATGTTGATGATTTCTCTTTCACCCTCGTGGGGGCGCCGACGCAACTGCATTACGTTGCGTAGAAGGTGATGGGGTTCAAATCCCCAGAAGAGAGGCGCAGCTACTTGGGCTGGTGTAATTAAAACTATACTGATGAGCATTGGTGCACGCAGACAGAAATAATTCGGAGCCCCACTAATAATCCTAATACTATAACTACTACTACTATTACTACTACTCGTCACTATGGGCTGCTTGCCGCCGCGCATTAGAACTAACTAACAGGATGGAAGGTTTGAGCAGCAGATGTATGTATGTATACCTGCGATAGACGTCCCGATGGTGTCCTCTGGACGAGGGCGCGTGCTTCTTCGGCGGGCGACCTCGTTTCCTGGGGTTGAGCCTTGGCGGTGTAGTTGTTGAATCATCCGAATCCCTTTCCTTATCATCCCAAGACGTAGAAGCGCCTTCTTGTTGTTGTCGTTCGGTGTTGATGCCGTCACCATCTTGCAGGTTCCGTTGCGAACATCGTTGGGGTGGTGTGGCAGGAACTTGATCGTTTTCCTGGGACATTCTTCGTTAGTTCTGCGTGGGCATATCAGCAGAAACGCGGAGCAATGAGCGGACGTATAAAGTGTGAGGAACGAACGAAGTACGTAGTAGTCATGAACAATACAATTGTGCAAGTGCGCAATCAAGCCCCTGATAGATGAGCATCCAAAATAACAATAATAATTATTGTTTGCAATGCAAGCCTAAGCGAGCTGAGCATATATATATATATAATTCCTGTGACATACTGCTGTATGTTGCTGCGTACCTCTTGTTGTGTAGAACTCTATATTATATCTCTTGCGTGCGCGCGCGTATGGCTCCTGCCAGCAGCAGCTCCGCTCCTCTGCCGAGTAGTAGTGTATGTAATAATGAAGCGCGAGAAGAAGTAGAACGAGGGAAGTACACAGGCTTGAAGTTTGAAGTTTGGCTGCGCAATGTAATAATTATAATAATAGTATTCTATCTTGAGTAGTTCGGCGGTGCCCCTTTCTTCTAGTTTAAATATTTTGCACTTGCAACAACTGTGTACTGCTGCTGTGTGTCTCGCGCGCGCGCGTTCGGTTGCTGCCGTGCGGCTCCCGTACTTGCATGGGCCCTGGGCTGCGTTTGGTTTGGCGCGCGTGCTTCTGCGTCATTGTGCGATTTATGCTCGTGCATGTGTTCGTAGTGTTTATTGTATGTTTTTGTATTATTTTGCTGATTGTGTTGTTTCCTGGTATTTTAACACTTCGGTATTGTTCCACGGTTTCTTGGGATTCCTATGTTGGCGCTGCGTGATGTCCTTTGCTTGCTTGGATGGATGTGTTTATCTAAATGAGATTGTTCGTCCCATTAATTTTATTTCTGGGGGGCTGCTGCGTTGCGGCCCCGCCGGACATGTATGGTTGCCGACTGACTTTTGTTGGTTGGGTGCGGCGGCGCGGCTGCGCGGCGGGTGCGCGGTGCTTTGATTGATTGTTTGTATGTTGCATGGGCGCCTGGCCTGGCTACTTGCTGCTTGGGTGATGAGGGTTAGTGTTTTTGTTCGTTGGGGGGCAGCAGGGGCGCTGCTGGATGGGGGCCGCAGACACACACACACACACAGACACACACACACACACACACACACACACAGACAGAGTGCTTCTGTCTGCGCTGGGGGAGTTTTCGGCTCCCCCATCGCGCGCGAGTCCATGCCCGCCTGCTGGGACTGGGCATGGGCATGGGCATGGGCATGCCAGCAGGTAGGCCTAGGGGGAGTTTTAAGTGCGACTACACTGCGATTTTGCCTGTTGATTAGCATCGGCTTGGCCTGTGTGACAAAGCCATGGCGTGCGTTGTACAGCAGTTGATGACTTGTGGAAGGTCTTGGGTTCGATCAGCATGTTTTTCATATCTATCTGTACGTATGGGCCATCATCTATATGACAGGTAGGTCATGGTGTGCGTGCGTCTGTGATATGCAGCATGATATGCCGTACGTTCCGCATGCAGAACGTACTGCAGAAAGACGTGTGTGTATGGACGCGTGAGGCTATCCGCCGTACGTTCAGCATGCAGAACGTACTGCAGGCGTGTATATGTATGTATGATGGACAGGGCAGGGGTTTAGGGGCGCCCCAGCCATGTATGTGCCTGCTGCCTGGCCGCCGGGGGATTTTTTTGCGTGAACTATACGGCAATAATAATTGTGGCCCTTGTATGGCATCGCTCTTTTCCTTACTTGGGGCTGCGTGCGTGTGAGGAACGGTGGTTGTTGTGTCTCGTGATGCATGGTTGTAGTCCTAGGTCCTAGGTTCGAGCACCACGGGCGCATTGTTCCCTCTATTACCTCATCACGCACTCGCCTCATCAGTGGCTTGTGTACTACTTGCATATGCACACGCGCGAAACCTTTGGCCACAACATACACTGCAGTGGCTTGCGTACTACTTGCACATGCACACGCGCGCGCAGAACGTACGCACGAAAGGTATATACATATTTTGCTCTCTGCTCTATCTTTGCGTGGATGGGTGGAGAGGGTTTTGGGTTCTGCACTCCCTTCTGGTCCTCAGCGCGCCCTGCTGTTATTATTACTTGATCTGCGCGCCATGGTACGATGTACTCTGCTGACATCTATATATATCGTGCATCCATCAGCAGTAGTGGTGTCTGAGACGATTTTCTTCATGTGATGCTATATATATACCTGCTGCTCTTGCATGCTGCGTTTGTTCCATGCATGCTGTGTATGTGTCTCTGTATGTACATGCAATAATAAGGTTCGTTCATCATTCCTGGCTTGC
This sequence comes from Eudorina sp. 2006-703-Eu-15, assembly GCA_003117195.1. NCBI lineage: Eukaryota > Viridiplantae > Chlorophyta > Chlorophyceae > Chlamydomonadales > Volvocaceae > Eudorina > Eudorina sp. 2006-703-Eu-15. The sequence continues at coordinate 16,763 of BDSI01000698.1, forward strand.
TGTGTCTGGCTGGCCGTGACTGCTGCTTATTACTTGCTGTCTGTCTGGCTATATTCTAGCTTTTAGATAGAATGAACGAAAGGGTTTCCTGCTGTAATAATAACGAGGTCGTAATAATAATGGTGTGCGTGTGTGAGAGTATATATGTCGTAGTAAGACGAGTGCAAAAGTGTATGTATGTATTCCCTTAAGTAGTTACACGCACAGATATATATATATATATATATATATATATATATATATATATATATATATATATATATATATATATATATATATATATATATACTAGGGTATAGGGTATATATATATATATATATATATATATATACTGCAGCAGCAGATCCCTGCATGATCTGCCTGCCTACTACTACCACTGTGCCGTACAACAGCTGGCACATAATAAACACATAAATACACGTGCTCACACACAAACAATATACACCACATCAGCTAGATAGCCGCGCACCAGCAGCTGATGATATACATCATCATACAGCCTCGCTCGCTCTAATAATAAGAGACCGATACTTTATTTGGTCATCTAGGTATTCCCAAAACCTAATAACCTTCCATCCATCCATCGCTCATCAACAATCAATCCCTGCAAACAACGAAGCAGCTCTACTATAGCCAGCGCGTGTGCTCCTCTATCCATCCAACTGATGCTCCATACACGCACGTGCACACGCCATGCATAACCGCAGCCAGCCAGCCAGCCAGCCGGCCAGCCAGCCAGCCTAATAACCTCGCTATCTAACCATCTACACCACCATCAGTGGTCGTTCGTTCGTTTAGTATTAATATTATTATTATTATTATTATACTCGCTTGTTCGAGATAGAGGCACAGAGAAACTATAGCTATACGCCATCCCTGACGGAGGAGGGGCGGGCATGCACGCACGCATAAACTATCTATTGCAGCAGCAAGAACTAATTATCGACGGATAAAGGCACATACATGTTCACGCATGTGCGTGTGTGCGCATGGCTGGAATCCTTTGGAGGACGGAGTGTGATCCCCCGATAAAATATATATCTATCTCTAGCTAGTCATGATCGATGAGTCAATGCATGAACCGTCGAAATATAAACTCTCAGGTGCGACGACCTTAACAACTAACTACTACCTTCCACACACACACAGAGGGGCCAGTCTGTAATGGCCCATACCGACGTACTGCTGACTACTAAGCCGAACCCGGTGCTAGGAACCGTGCCCTGAATGTCGGGTGCATGAGCTCAATCAAGTGGGTGTCGATGTAGGCCGTGTCCGGGGACACGGAGATGTGGATGCGGGGCTGGATCTCGCCCGGGATCCCCACGTCACCCGCGTGCACAACGTTGCCGTGCACGAACACGATGTCGCCGGGACTCATCTTCAGCCTGATGAGAGGGTATAGAGGCAACGAACTCGCAAACAACCCACGCGCCTTGTAGGCCGCAGCATGCGCCTCCTCACTCTCGCCCTCAACCACCAGCTTGTCCTCATCTTCGTTCTCCGTCTCCAAGCCATCGTCGCCAGCCGCAGGTGCAGCTGCAGGAGCAGCTGTAGTAGGCGCTGGTGCAGCAGCAGCAGCAGCAGCAGCAGCAGCAGCAGCAGCAGCAGCAGCAGCAGCAGCAGCAGCAGGTACTGCAGCGCCGCTCCGAGAACCACCGGTGGTGTGCAGGGCGCCGCCACCCGCCGTGACCTACGCAGGGCGGCGATGCCGCCATCCCGTGAACCACCGGCGGCGCCGCTGCTCTGCAAACCGCCGCCGGTGGCGACGCCATCCCTTGATGATCCACCTGCGGCGGCGCCTCCACCTGCTGCTGATGAACCACCTGCGGCGGCGCCTCCACCTGCTGAACCGCCGGCGGCGCCGCTCTGCAAACCGCCGGCAGCGCCGCCAGCTGATGATGGCAATGGTGGATGTGGCGGAGCTGCTGCTGCAGCTGGGTTAACAAGGTCTTTCGACCCGCCTGGGCCCTGCTGCGTCCGACCGCGCAGCAGCCTGCTCACCCTTCTGGGAAACATGGGGGCCTGCTGGGACCCACCACTCGTCTCCAGCGCTTCAGCAGAAGTGTCAGCTGCAGCGGCTCCGGTACCTGCGCCTGGCTGGTCTGGCGCTGGTGGCGGTGCCGCTGTAGCAACAACTGCAGCTGGGGCGCCGTTGAGTTGTGATGCTGCAGCCACTCCTGCTGGCTGCCCATCCCTGGCACTGCCGCCCTGCTGTGAGGCCCCGCGCACCTCCAAGTTGACGGGTGCGGGAACTACAGCAGCAGCAGCAGCAGCAGCAGCAGCTGTAGTAGGCGCTGGTGCAGGCAGCAGCAGCAGCAGCAGCAGCAGCAGCAGCAGCAGCAGCAGCAGCAGCACCACCACCACCACCACCACACCACCACCACCACCACCACCACCACCACCACCACCACCACCACCACCTCCAGCAGCACTACCACCTCCAGCAGCATCAGCAGCAGCAACAGCAGCAGCCGCAGACGCAGCCGCAGCAGCAGCAGCAGCTGCCACAGCTGCCTTTCTGGCCTCTAGCTGCTGCTTTACATAGAAGTGGTAGGACCGAATGATATGGTGGCTGCTCGGAGCTATCCGAAGGGTCGTACCCTCCACCATGGGAGCAAAGACCACGAACGGCTTGTCCTGGCCGGGGCCGTTGTCAGTATGCAGTGCCTGTGCACCAAGAGGCTTCCCAGAGGCGCTGGTAGCGTTGCCAATTAGCAATGCCTGGTGGATTTTCATGCCTGCATAGGTCGGGCCGCCAGATGCTAAAACCTGCTGAGTGACAGTCGTAACGTGCTCTGCAACCGCACGGAGGTCGGCGGGGGCTTCCTCTCTGATCTTGACCTGAAGCCGCAGGTCGTCGCCAGTGGTCATCGCGCATGTCCAGAGTCCCGCACGACCGTACCGTCCTTCCGCCGCCTGACCCTCTGGAAGATAGGATCGGCATACTCCTCCACTTCAGCATCGGCGGCCTCGATGGCCTGGGGAGTCAGGAGCTGCAACAGCGCCTCATCTCGAACACAGCAAATCCGAATTGCTGGAGCATGTCCGGGACCTGGGAAAGCGGCACGATGTAGAGGCTTGATGGGAACACTTGCAGGGCCACCTGCTGCTTCTTCTTCTTCCTCCTCTGCAACTGCTGCCCCTGCGCCTGCTGTCTGGCTGTGCCCACCACCTCCGCTGCCGCCTCCGCCTCCTGCTGGGCGTGATGTGCAATCAAGTTGAAATGATGCGGGCTCAACTCACAAACCATTCTTCAACTAACGAATAACAGAGACAATTATTATTATTATTATTATTATTATTATTATTATTATTATTATTATTATTATTATTATTATTATTATTATTATTATTATTATTAATTATTATTATTATTATTATTATTATTATTTATTTTTTTTTTTTATTATTATTATTTATTATTATTATTATTTTATTATTATTTTATTATTATTATTATTATTATTATTATTATTATTATTATTATTATTATTATTATTATTATTATTATTATTATTATTATTATTATTATTATTATTATTATTAATTGGACCAGCAGGCATGAGAAGTACGTAGTAATGGCGCATATGACGACGTGCGTGCATGGAATCTATCCTACGCAATTCATGAAGACCCGTACGTACCAATAATAGGCAGGCAGGATTGCAGCAGGTCCTGTATCTCATTGCTTACCATGGGGCCAGTGGCTGCACGTCGCCTCCGCTTTGGGCGGCGGTCCACGAAATCCTCCTCCGCCTCCTCCGCCTCCCCCATCTCGTCCCCGCCCGCATCCCTGTCGTCTGCGGCACCGTCTGAGGCACTGCCGCCGTCCCTCTCCATATTGTCCGCCGGCCCGTCCTCCCTTGATGAAGCCGGGTGCTGACGAGGGTCTGCTGCCGTTTGTAGCTGTAAAAGGGCATCAGCTGCTGTCCTCGCCATCACGTCCTGATCAATGCATGAGAGGGAACGAAAATAATTATTTGGTAATGCTTGATCATTGGGAAACGTAGCAAGCTAGTAGCTGCTCTATAATATTATTAGATTTTTAGAAGCCGAACACTGATGGATGGTGCATGCATGGTCATATAGAGGTTTTAGGATGGTTGGAGGACGGAAGGGGGTACATACGACGCAAGGGAAGGGTAAAAAGACGCGTGGCCTTTGACTCACCGGCTGGGATTCCTGTTGCATCCGTTTTCGAATCATGGCGTCTGGCCCAGCAGCTGAGGATGGC